>CAEGAF010029736.1:0-24501 GCA_903067075.1 Micropoecilia bifurca | reverse complement strand
GATGGATGGATGGATGGATGGATGGATGGATGGATGGATGGATGGATGGATGGATGGATGGATGGATGGATGGATGGTGGTTTGGGAAACACTTTGCCATTGCTTTCGTTGTAATGACAAATATCAAAATCATGGTGGGCTTGAACATCACAAAAGACCTGAATCTGGTGATGCAGGGTAACGACTGTTGGATCCTCGCAGGTTGTCAACTTTTTGCACCATAGCACTAAATGTCAAAAATTTGATTTCTGTAATCGCTGATCAAGTGAAGCAGTTTTAGCTAGTCGTTCATTTTCTGTGTTTAATGAGCCGATACTAATATCAGCTCATTTATTCCCAGACTGTAAATCAGGACGTGATTGAGCTCATCTGGTGATACCTCAGATCAGTGCTAAGGACGTCTATATGACCGGTAATCTCAACGAATTAGTAAAAACCAAACACAGCAGAAAACAATGTTGGGTTTGGATTGCAGGAACGTCTTTACCTGAACACTTTCACTGCAGAAGCAAATCAGTGCTATTCATGGAGGAAGACGTCTGATTGATATAAGGCTCTTTCTCAACATACATCATCATTGTGACAGCATGTGGCTCTGAAAGCTGCTGGTGCTGTTCAGTATTAATGGCACCTTCACAGCTGTGCAACCTAACTGTGCCTCCATTCATTCCCATACCAAACCACATAGTGCTAACTTTGAAACACACCTGAGGATTTAGAGGTTTGTTTGCAGAAAATATTTTTATTCCCTGGAGCAACTGACAGATTTTACTTTTACCTCAGTGAGTTTGAAACTGATTCATGCTCAGAAAATGTTTTATTGAATTTTTAATTTTTGGCATTATTTTTGCTACATTTCTAGAAATGCTGTGTTTCCACCACAGAGTCGTTTTTTTTTTTTACAACAGAGCCAACAGATCACAACCATGCTAATTATTTTCCCCTGCATTGATACTTGGGTGCTAATTCTCTGAATCTTTCTAGTACTTAATCTGCTCTTCCATTTGTGTAAACTTGAAATTTACTACAAAGATCCTGATTCTCTGTTGAACACAAAGCTGGATTTTTTCCAAATTGCTCATTTCCGCATTAATGAATATTAAGGTTTTGATCAACTAATCAAACACTGCAACGTATTGCAGTGTGCTACTGATTGATCCTGACTTTTTTTGTTGTTTTAGTGGTTTTAGAATGAAAAATCAATTGTATTTGCTTATATTAAAGTTATTTTATGATACCTTAGCAAATGTTTATATTTTAAAATAAATTGTTAAAAAATTTTATTTCGAGCTTCCGTCAATACTTGAGACCTGCTCTAAAATCTCTTAAATGGACTTATAATAGGCCATTATAAGCCATTTTAATAGTTAAACTAGCAAATTTACCTTAATAGAGGTTCTGGACATCATAGGCTACATTCACACAGCAGGTCTTGATGCTGAATTTTTCTTGAATTGCTTTTTGTTCACACTGTGAATTAAACCTGACTGCAGTCAGACTCCTGTGTGAGCGGTTTAGGCCGCCCAGAGCCATCAGCATGTGCAGAAGAAGAACGTTGGCGTCACACAGCAGCTCTCTGTTTACGGAAGTAATAATGGACATCACCATCTATGGATCAATTTTAAAGTTAATTTGGCAATGGGAGCTGACAGTATCATCACAAGATCATAGCGAGACGATAGGAGCTAATCGAAAGTAAACATAAATGCAGCTTCTGTAGAAACGTCTGTTTGGATGTGATTCACTGACACAAACATTTTCAGAAATGCCATAATTATGATTTTCAGTTTACGTCGGGATTATCCACGTCTGCCTTCTTCTGGAGCAGAATTATGATGGATGTTTTTCCATCAATGATGTAAAAGTTTAATAAAATGTGACTCCAGATGCTTTGAAAACAATCGGATACAATTTAGCTCCTCGTATGGAAGTGACAGATTACATTTTTGGGGGTTGAAAAGGTTGTATCTGGGTTGCTCAGACCGCCAGGAAATCACATTTGGGCAAAAAAAGTTGATTTGGGTTATCTTGAAAAGACATTTAAAATATTAACATTATGAAAAATGCATTTAAACACCAACTAGTTCTGTGGTTGACCTTCTGCTGTCAATTCTTAAACATGTTGCTTTGAAGGAAAACAGCAATTTTGCTCCTAAACTCATATCCAGTAAGTCTGTTATTTCATTTTAAATCCAGCTGTTTCTGCTTCTTCTGAAGTTCTGTTGATCCAGTTTTCTGCTGTAATGCTCACAGGTAAAACCAAGCTGTGACTTTTACTGGTTACAGGAATAGTAAAAGCTCAGGGCAGTGGGATAAGGAGGGCCGTCACAGCGCCGGCATTTAATCATCTCATACAGCAGCTTGCAGCGTCCGTCTTATTGATGGATTCGGCCCAACAGTGGAGCGTTCAGCTCAGGAACGAGTCAGAAAGAAGCACCGCACAACAAAACGACAAATTTAATTCCAATTAATTTATTCTTAAGTCAAACATTTTGAGTTTCTTCCCACAAGCTTCTCACATTAGTCTCCTGGGGTTTGGGCCTGTTCATCTTAACAGAACCAGTGGAATTGGGCCAGGTTGGTGGGCTACTTCGCTCACACACACCGTTTCAGTTTTGTCCATTACCTTTTCTAGGATTGGGATCAGGGATTTGTGGTAGCCACTCCAAAACATTGACTTTGGTGTCCATAAGCCACTGTGTAAAAATTGTGCATTTGGAAGACCAATTATGTGGAAATATTGCTGAAATATTTCCACATAATGTCCTAAACACATCATATGGCCAACAGTTGTGAAAACAAGTAACAGAAATCGAATTTGAATAGATATTCAATGTATTCAACATACATTGAATAAGCCGGTCAAGAATCAAAGGCAACTCTAAACCGGTGGGCTTTTAGTCATTTTTAGCGTTCTGAACCACCTGAAACTATCTGATCTTTCTTCTTTCCAACTGTAAAGAGACTATTACAGTAATCAATGTAGCTAAAGATAAGCGCATTGAGGTGTCTCTAGATCTTGTTGGGACATTAGTCCTTTAATCCTGGAAATGTTCTTCAGGTGATAGAAGGCCGACTTTGTAACTGTCTTTATGACTCATCACTACACCCAGATTTGGGGCCTGATCTCTGGTTTCTAGCTGTAACAACTGAACCAGGTTGACTTGACATGATTCTTCTTTAGGTGTAAATAAAATTACTTTGGTTTTGTTTCTAGAAGCAATTTGATAACAATGCTATTGATGCACGTTGATGTTGATATTTGTCCTTAATGTAACTTTCTGAACAGTAATGACTCTAAAAGCTCTGACATTCATCGTCTTGACAACATAACCTAATTATGTTGAAGGAGATTTTTGTGCATTGCCACATTCTTCTCTGTGTTCTTTACCCTTGAAATAATCAATCATGGTCAAAGTCTGACGTAAAGCCAGAGACGCATGGAATGAAAAATAATAAAATTACAGTCTCTAACCAAACCTCAAATATTTAAAATTGATAGTAATTACAACAAAATAGCAAAACAAACTGAAAAAAACTAATGGCTGATACATTTTTAAAGTGAATTAGAAACCAGACATATCAGTTATGTTCAATTAAAGTAAAAATAAAGCACAAAAAGCTGTTTACTAAACTCACTGTAGGTTATTATGCATAAATATGGCTAATACTTACAAAACTACACTATATAAGCATATGACTATTACTGGATATAATAATTACACCTAAAAGATCATCATTAGTGATGATCTTTTTATTATTCATGCTAGTTTTGTTTTTTGGTGAAATTTAAAATAAGAATTGTTCAACCACTGTTATCAAAATTAAAAATATATTATACTGATGGGTTAACTATTAATTACAGGTTTATTTGGTGTTTGTATGGATTATACATGTGACTGTATGTAGTTAAGAAGTGGGATCTGAATATGCAAAACAAAAGTTTTAACATTATCCTTTGTGCTGTGTTTTTTTTGTTTATTCAAAAAATAAAACTGAATTTGACTAATTTTACAGAAACGTCTGTCTTGCAGCTTTCATACGCAACAGCTTGTCTAATTGTTGGACCATCAAAAAGAAAAATTGAAATCCACTTTAATTGATCGTTTGGAGCTGGAAATGGCTTTCTGTGTTAAAGGCCTCTCTGTCAGCTGAACATCCCATAAAGACAGCAAACACAGTGAACACAGATTACTGAGAGAGTGAATTAGGGTTTATGTATGTTTCACTGTATTAAAAAGCAATTTAGCTGCTTTCAATCAGACTGATGTTAAGGGTTGCATTAAAGGTGTCCGGTTATACTCTGCACTTAATTCAATTAATAAACATCCTCCATCCGATCTTAATTGAGTTTGCCTCCAGACTGCAGCACAAGTGGCTGGGAAATGTAACGCAAACAGAGCAGCCTGGCGGTGCAGTTATGCTGGAGTGGATTAGTGGAAACTGGAAGAGAAGAGACATTATGGGGGTTGGAAATGTTCTTTTATGTCCCACCCACACAGGGGCAATTTTAGGTGGATCCACAAACTTGTTTTGTTGTTAAAGCTTTGCGTTCATCAGATTCAGCACCTTAGACCAAAAATTATGATATTTTTTTTATTATTCAGAGTGGATACATTTCAGAATACTAGCTTCATGTTTCAGTTTAACTCTGCATTGTGCATGTGCCTCACTCTTACAAATAGCAAAAATGCCGTGTTCAGTAGGGTTGCCAGATCTGACGATGTAAAACCTTCCCAACTCCAATAAACACAGTCCACAGTATTACAGCCTCTGTAAATTAAGAAAAAATTCCACCAAAAAATTCTAAGATATTCTAGAAGAAACAAGGGAGTTTGAAACGTTTAATATTTGGGCAAAGAAACTCAGAAATTTTCAGATTAATTTCAGATCTTCTACAAAAAATGTGACATTTTTCAGTTTCAAAAGAAAACCATTCCTAGGGAAAAAATCTCATGAAGCTTTGGCGCAAATTCAATCTGGAAGACTCTTTAGCCTCACCTGCCTGATCAGTCAGCGCTTCCCTCTCTTCACCCTGGACCTATCAGCGTTGGATCAAGCCTCGCTTTGGCCAATCATCGGACATCCTGGCCATGGGCTCCTCCGCATACCAGCCACCATCAACCCACCTCCGCCCATCTCCACCTTCTGTTCCCGGCCCTCAGGCCACGTCCTTCTTCGACCTCCACCAGCAGTACAGGCCCGGGGGGATTATATTGCTATGCAGCATCAGGAATGTTTATCCAGTTTATCGAAGCTCCAGCTCGACATTCCTGGCCGGGACCTGAACACCAAAATACTTTAATGTTTATTTGTCACTAAACTCGCTTTCTTTCTCTGTCTGAGTCTCTCCACATTGAAATAAGTTTTGAGGTTAATCTCAAAAATCTTCTAGAAAAATATTAAAATTTTGAAGTTTCAAAAGTTGAACATTTTCTTCTTTTTTGTTGTTGCCAGCGTTACCTTGAGTTGCTAGGTGATATTGCAGTGCCCTATAAAATGTGACTTAACAGTGGGGAGGTTTTTCAAACAGCTCATTTTCCAGTAACTAAAAGAATCTCATCAAGTTGTTTCCAAAAAATGTCTGGGTGGTTTTTTTTAAAACTCTTGGATTGTTTTTAGAAGCAGCAGACTCAAATGGAAAAAGAAAAACATGAAATTTGCATAAAATGCCCCGTCTAAGTTCGAAAAAGGGTAACTTCAAAGTAACCCTTGAAGTTACTAGTCAAAGGTAACTTGTGAGTTTCAGGAATATCCGTCAAGTTTCAGGAAAGTACTGGCCATCCAACGTGTTGCAGAGCGATGCAGTTTTGTTTCTCCACTACAAACTATGAATTGTACATTCATAGTTATTCTCATCTCAATATCTCCTGTTAAAGAAAACTAAGCAGTTTGAAGCACCAGAAGGAAATCTTTAATGTGGAATCTACTCAGGAGAAAAGTGAGGCTAAACCGAGTAAACCGAGGCTGCGGCTGAAACATGTTGGCATGCCAGATGAGATAGATGGCGAGTCCACAGGTCCAGGGAGGCGTCTTGTAAAAGTCATCTGTGGTTCATGTGGAGAGAGTCGGTCTCTGATTAGCACCCTGCTGTGAGGAGCCACAGGACGCGCTGCTGAGCAACGTCTCCTGCAAACGGCTGTGGACAGGAACGTCTGTGTGCTTCTCACCAAGCTTGCTACTTACTCATTTGAACGTTTTTAATCCAGACTTATTGTTCTTTTTGTTGTGTTTTTTTGGTTTATAGGGAGATTTTATAAGTAAAATCTATGTAACATGATTAGGGTAACTGAAAAAAAGAATTCTGACTTTAATCTCAGAATTCGATTTTAAAATTCAGCCTTTTTTTCTCAGAAATTTGGTTTTAATCTTAGAATTCTGACTTTTAAAAAAACATTGACTATTTCCTCTCAGAAATTTGACTTTTTAATTTTACCTTTTTTTCTCTCAAAATTCTGACTTAATTACAGAATTCTGATTCCAATCTTAAAATTCTTTTAATCAAAATTGTTCACATTTTTTCATGCTCCATCAGGCTAATATTGTCTTAAAACTCAAATCCACCAAATAAATGTGGGACAGGCTTTCAGTGTGGCTGCTGGGAATGTCTGTTTCTTTTTTCTTCTTTTATCTGCTGTTGATTTTTGTTTTAAGGCCTGACTTCTTTTTCTTGTTGTTGCACTATATACCTACATACAACAAAGCAAACTGTCATATTCAGGTACAAATACTGAACTAAAAATGAGTCAAAAAAAATCTATATATGTTCCAAATAAAGAAGTAAAAAACCCTGCAGAAATCATGAAGAAATCTGGATCAAGACCAATTTTAAGAATATAAAATAGTCTGGTTGTTTGTGCAAAGAAAAAAGCTGATAAGTTTCCACATCAATTTAAATTTATTTGGAAAAGCTTAGGTAAGATTACCGTTTTCCCAATGTCACAGTAAATACATTTTATCATAAATAATATTGCATGTATGAAGTAGAAAAGATCATTTTAATGCATAACAATTTGAAATGCTCAGTGAAAGAAATCAAACCCTGAATGGTCACATTTCAGACCAGCCCATTCACTTCCAAGCAGCTCTTGATAAGCCTGAAGTTGTTAAGCTGCTGCGCATTTTCTCCGCTGAGATAAACTTCCTTATTCTGTATAATATGTTGGTCTTCTTAAAAGAGCTGAGGTAAAGGAAAACCCTGCGCATATTCACACAATCAGCAGCTGCCATAGTGTTGCTGCAAATTACATTTCTAAGTCAGTGGTCATTCATTGCAGAGAGCGAGAAAAAAAAAAATCGGATCCCTCTTTAGGGGCTGCCTGACTGGGATTTTTATACTCTGAAGTATATATTTTTCTCAAGAGTGTTTAAAGCACCTCGTCAAGGACTATGAAACGTTCAATTAAATCTATATAGCATTGTTTTTTAAAAAAAAAAGTCAAACATATTGTTTTCTACTTGATTTAACAATTGAGCCTCAAACTTGACTTGATCTAAAACAGTGTTTCTCAACCACTCCACCCTGACCTGCATGTTTTAGGTGCTTTCCTTCTGCCACACACCTGAATTGTATCTCTGGGTGATTAACAGGTTTCTGCAGCACTTGTTGGTCATGAAATCATTTTAATCAGCTGTTCTGGAATAGAGGTACATCTAAAACATGCAGAGCAGGGGGGGGGGGGCTGAGGACCAGGGTTGAGAAACACTTATCTAAAAAAAAAAGGGGGAGCAAAATCAACTTAAATCAAATTGATTTGAATGTGAAAAGGAAGGATTTAAAAGCATAATAATTCCACTTTTTTCCTTTCTGTGTTTTAAAACCAAACACAGAGCGGTGGGTGTGTGAACATCCAGCCGGACCGCTGTCAGTCGCATCATCATTGCTCTGAAAAAAAATCAAACTTTGCAACTAATTTTAAATCTCTCTCTCTTCCGTGCCTCATGTGAACTTTCCAAGTTGCATGCCATCTGTGGACTGAGACGCATGTCAGTGGGATTGTGGGTATGCGGCGTGACTAATGCAGACGCGTATCAGAGAAGCAGCCAGTTTGATATTACAGTCTTCAGAGACAAAACTGATCATTGGCTAAAAAACATTCATAAAAAAAGAGCCACGTTTGTGTCAATCTGTTATCTTCTGTACTGATTAAAGGATGGAAATACATAAATAATGCACATACTAAACAGGTTAATTTTCCACCATGTGCTTTTTTATTTTAAAATGGGGGAAATTTGTTTTTGATTGGTTGTTGACTCATCTTCAGCACTTGAAACGGCATCAATCAGTCTATCACTGATTGGGTGATATTCAAGACCCACAAATGTCAAGATAGCAATTAGTTAGCAATTAGTGATTAGACATTTTCTCCAGGATATATAAAATATTCTGACCTTTTTAACACCTGTTGAACTGAGGCTCCAGCTACCCGTCTGTGGATATTCCTGTAAACAGATATTTTTTTCTGTTTTTTAATAAATATCTTTGTCTGTACAGTTTGTTTTCTCCATAATTTTATAGTGTCTCATTGTCATTTCATACCTTACTATGAACATGTCCTACCCTCAGCATCAACCATTTTCTTCTCAACCGTGTTCAATGTTTAATTGAATTCAAACAGCTAGGTTTTACTTAAGCGTCTGCAGTCATCTTGCATTTCATTCCACTTTTACGTCAGTAGGGTGAGACATGCATCATAATTCTCCACCAGAAGAAGCCAAACGTCATAAATATGGACATAAAACCTGACTGAAGCAAGCAGTGCCGAGTCTTTGTCTTGGACTCCTGTGCTGTTGTGTGACGTCTAACTTGTAGGACACAGACGTCCAGCTGCGGTTGCATTTAATTTGGATGAACAGCCATCCAAGAAAAATCAGGATTTCAGAAAAAAAATCAGAATTGAGCATCAAAACCTGCAGTGGGAAAATGTCAGCGGTTCAGGCAGGAGGATGATCATCTGCACCTGATCTGGTTAGATAGATGTTCTTGAAATATTTCATATTCATGACAAAATCTGTTTGTTTTTCTTTTTTTTTTTTTTACTTATTAGGTCAACAAGACAGAAGACAAGTCTCTGGAGGAACGGGGTCGGATCATGATTTCCCTGAAGTACAACACCCAGAAGTCTTGCCTGGTTGTGGGCATCATACGCTGCGCTCACCTTGCTGCTATGGACGCCAACGGCTTCTCTGACCCCTATGTCAAAACGTCAGTGTTCAGACACCTGCACTTCCCTCATACACAAAACTGTTTTATGGAGCAAATTTCACAACATTTAAAAATCATCTGCAGCTTCTCTAAATTAGATCTTAAAATGAGCCTTTTAAATGCATCTATTCTGATGTTTTTGGAGCACATTCATACGCACTAGTTATAATTAGATTTACTTTATTACTTCTAAATGAATAAGCAGCACAGAATATCTTCACGTTTCACATCCTTATGAGTTGCCAAGTTTTGTTCCCTGTTCCAATGCATTTTAACTTTCTAACATCGCCTGCCCTTTAATTTATACTAAACATATATATATTTCCATTGTGTTTCATCAGTCAGAAGTAGCACAAACCCAAAAGATTTGGAAAATGTCTGATTTTCTTTTAATACGGCAGCAGCCCAAAGACCTTTTAATGTTTTAGATTTTTAATGACATACAGATCACATAAAAATTGTTTATTGTTGAGCAGGAAAACCATCCATCCATCCATCCATCCATTTTCTTACACCCTTGTCCCTTGATGGGGTCAGTCACCAGTCTGTCGCAGGGCAACACAGAGACACACAGGACAAACAACCAAGCACACACACACACACACACACACACTCAGCTCTACCAACTGCGCCAGCAGGAAAACCTAAACCCCCCTCCCCTGTCCCCTCCCCAGTGGCGCAGTTGGTAGAGCTGTTGCCTTGCAGCAAGAAGGTTCTGGGTTTGATTCCCAGCCCAGGAATCAAACCCAGATTCCTGGGCTGGGCTGTTCTCCCTGTGCATGATGGGTTTTCTCCAGGTTCTCCAGTTTCCTCCCACAGTCCAAAAACATGACTGTCAGGTTAACTGGTCTGTCTAAATTGTCCCTAGGTGTGAGTGTGTGTACACGGTTGTGTGTCTCTGTGTTGCCCTGTGACAGACTGGTGACCTGTCCAGGGTGACCCCACCTCTCGCTCAGAATGTTAGCTGGAGAGGAACCAGCAACCCTCCCAACCCCACCAAGGGACAAGGGTGTAAAGAAAATGGATGGATGAACTTGAGAACATCTTTGTCTGGAAGATTTCTTGTCTTTTTAGAGGTTTCTTTTTTCACCAACAGCCAAAAATATAAATATCCAAACAGAGTAGTTAGACTAAAATAACTTTTACATATGAGAATTCACTGCCTTTCCTATCCAAACACTGGAAAGCTACTTTTAGCTCGTGCAAGACAATGTAATGTAAGTGTCGAAATGGATTATCTGGCAGAGCTGATGTAGCAAAAAAGATGTCGACAACCTGTGATTATCAGCAGCATGAAAGACAAGCGTGCGAAGAGGCCAGGCGAGGGGCTGCAATTTGAAGGAGAGTCCTATTTATCACACCTGAACATTTTTCCCCGAGTCTTTCATCTGGCTGAGCAATGGAAGTGCAATTAATTTCTGACTCTTCTGTGCACACCCCGAGAACAAAAGCAGGACTTGTTTCAGAAGAGAAAAGCTGGCAAAACATTTTTCAACAGTCTGAGGTAGAGGAAATCTTCATAGAGCCGGAAGGACGCAGTGCAGCAAAACGACGGATACAAAAGTTTTTCTCAGCGTTCAGTCATGTTACAACTTCAATCTGCAAAGAGTTTTATTGTATTTTTACATTAAGAAAAGCACAAAAACTGACCTTGAAGATACTTATACATGCACAGATGTAAGCATTTCACTGTTCTGCACACTGAGCGCTACTACGTCATGTAGTACTTTTTGCTTTACATCATTTTGTAAAGTTATTCCCTCATCAAAAACATACCTGGGGTGTTGCTTTTATGATTAATCCAGTTAATCATGAAGAATCGATTTGAAATAATAGTCAACTAATTTAGTAATTGGATCTACAAACTCAAAAAAGGCTTTGTGCTGAAAGAACAACACACTCAGAGCAGGAATTAAGTCAAAACTGTATGAAAAATATATACATTCTGCATTTAAGATGAAAAATCTTAAATATGTTTTACCCAGAATTCCTCAATAAGTGGCAGTTTAGTCTCACAGGAGTCAAATTTGTAACAAATAATAATAATAATAATAATAATAATAATCTTGTATTAAACACTTTTTGTTGTCCAATTACAAAAGGTGATAACTGATTAAATTATTAATCAGTTTATCCCAAAATGCATCCACAGATCAGCCTGGCAGTGTACTGATGTAAAGTCAGTCTAAGCAGAAAGGGCTTAATGTTTCACATGTGTTTCACAATATAGAGCCATGGCTCAGGGAATGTATTCAACCTGCCATGCATGCATCAATTCATGTTTAGGATTATCTATGTATATATTGCAGTTTACATTAGTAGAAGAATAGGGCACCAATCTGGCTCATTGTCCTGCATCGTCCTCATCAACAGCGGCTCCAGCTCCCGCTTCCCTCTGGGCGAAGTGGGTGAGCAACAACCCACTTAGCCTCCCTTAAAGACTCTCTGGTATCTGGGGAAATAACTGGGAGTCTGGGTCCAGTGAGCAGAGATTTTACTGCTGCTGAAACTGTAAACCTGAGACAATATTACCAGATATTCTGTATTAAAATGAACAGCATCCACTGGACAGATGCATTCACAGACGCACCAGGGGCAACGGGGGTCACAAAGAATCTGCTTTCAGCTTTGACTCACCAACTACCATCAATGCAAATGGAGAATAAGGAACAAACACCCTGCTGCATGTTTTCAGGAGGCCAGCAACACCTCGATAATTACCAGGAATGTGAGGTGGGACGGTATCACGTCTTGGTCGTTACACACAACTGCTCCAGCTGCATCGAGACAAGAAATGAGAAAGGATTAGAAAGTCAGTCTTTGTTTCTGCAGATGGTACAGTAATTAGTTATAATGTTTATTTGTGTTGAGATTTCTCAGGATACTTTTCACAATTTCAGCGTGTGAGGATCATGACTGGTGAACAGAGTCGGCTAGTAACTAGTTACATTTACCTGAGCAACCTTTAGGGGGAAAAAATATTTTTAGGAGTTTATTGACTGCACTGTACGTTTTAGTTTTACTTGAATAACTTTATCATGACGTCTTGCCACTCTTAACTGAGTAAAATGTATGGATCCTCTTCTCACTGTGAGTAACTTCTCAGAATGAAGGCTAAAAATTAATTAAACTGCAACTGGCTGGTGGGAAAGTTAAATTACTGTGGTGAGTCCGGTCAGAACCCCAAAGAAACCAGAGTCGGTTGGCTCAATCTTGCTGTTTTGTCTTTATTTCGGCGTAACGGTGTGGTTCTACAAGATATAAATAATAATGTAACATCAGTGTCTGATAAATAAATAACTCAAATAACACTCTTACTTAACTACTCTAATGAAGATTATACAATCATTTTTCTAATTGAACACAACACAAAAAAACACGCTGTGTAGCTTAAGTGCGCACGTGAACAAAACATGCAATCAATTAACGGTAAAACGTAAATATTCAGATACATAAACAATATTCTTAACTTTCTAACACCACTTACTTGTATTCCACGCACACACATCGAACATAACGGCAACAACTGCAAAAGCTACTCAAATTACTCAAATGTTAAGACTCCTTCCTTTTCTTCTCTCTTTTTCTCCATCTGCTTGCTGATCCACAGGTGCTCTAAGCTCCACCCCCTTAAAGGGCCCGAGCACTTAGGCAGCCTTTTTCACAAAGGCGCAAGACATTAAAAGATATATAAAATCAGTGTAGATATATGCATATATTTGGGCCTGCTTGTATAAACCCACAGCTTTTACACCAAATTCTAGCTTTTAAAAGACAGTGGGGTTGAATGTAAAGGGCTTGCATGAATAATACATCCAACCGCAGTAAAGAAAAAATTGACAAGTTTGACTTTGAATTTAAAAATAATTATACATCATATTATATGAGAGATATATGTTTATTACTTATTTTACATCCTTTACAGTATTATTGTTGCATCAGGCCTATTGAGCAGGTTTGAAATCATTTATTGCTGCGAGATGATGCACACTTTCCTCTGTAAACCCGTCAGAAACACAGAATAATAAACATTTACAGCTAAAACAGCCGTGTGTAAAATAACATGTCCGTCCTGACTGAGATAAATGGTCTCTAATACCAGCCAGAGGGTCTTAAAGTCAGGTAATCAGGTGGTTTAGTGTGAATAATGTACTGTAATGTGGCTGGTCACTAAATGCAAGGTGTTACCACAGCACCCCCTGGAGGGCAGAAGAATATAACTGTGTAATGCCAGGCTGGAGAAACAGAAGCAGATTAAACTTCCCTCTCCTCTGCAGGTACCTGAAGCCTGATGAGAACAAAAAGTCGAAGCACAAGACGGCCGTGAAGAAAAAGACCCTGAATCCTGAGTTCAACGAGGTAAAAACCACAACTTCACTAAAAAAAACTTGCTGTTGGGTTTAATTTATCTTTGTTTTTATGTTTTCAATTTAAAATAAAGGCTCGTCTGGGGACTTTGTTGCTCAGAAGCCAAACCAGAAAAGAGGCACAGTGTGATGTTGTTGTTCATGTTTTCCTATTTCTTTTCTTCATCATCATCTTTTTGGTAAGAAAAACAAAACAGTTTATAAATCTGAAACCTTTTCTTCCTAAATATTTTTATTAGAGCCAATGAGACAGATTACAACAAATGTACAATTCCTATTGAACATATGCACACTTAATATCCACAACACTTGGGAATAAATCAGAAATATTTTAAGCCTCAGAGGTTCAGCAGGATATGAAAGGGAACATATTCAGCAAAATTGATATTTTGCATATTTTTATACTTCCACTTGGATCTCAACTGTTTCTAAAAACAGCCCAAGTGCTTAAAAAAACACCCAGCCACAAATTTATGTTTTTAGTGTCTGAAAAACGAGCCGTTTTGAAAACCTCTGGAATCTAATCTCACAGATCAGTAGGCACTTGTCATTGTCTAGCTCAATTCCCAGCAACCCCAACAGAGCTCTGCCTGTTACCTAGCAACCCAAGTGTAGCTCCACCATGTTTGGTCAGCTGGTTTTACTGCAGAATGCGCTGTACAATGGCTGCTGGAAAAGTTAAATGTTTTGTTGTTTGCTTACCATCCAGAAATTAGTTGCTGCATTCTTGTTAGTTGTGCAGGAGTCTCTACTAATGCTTTTCAAAGATGTATGGTTGTATAATTGCGTGTCTATTTGCAGCCATTTTCACATGTGAGTGTAAATGTTGAGTTGGGGGGTGTGGCCAACAGCACATTATTTGGATTTAAAGTGACAGAGGCCCTAAAACTAAAATTTCAATATCTAAGAAGGATTTTATGCAAAAAATGTAAAGAACATGTTGCTTTATAGGCCATAAACCTATTCTAACATGTTCAAGGAAGCACAATAGGTCATTTTTGAAGATGTTTTCATGTTTTTCTATTTCCTCTGGATGTCAGGGTGTTTCAGTTTGGATGTATCCGGCCATATAGAAATGGTCAAACCTTCTGCAACCCGGCAGCTTGACATTTCCTCTGACATTTTTGGTGCCCGAATTCCTGCATCACCTCTTGGCCTTTCCGTCAGAGTCCAGCATCCTCCCCTGCATCAGGGCAATGATTAAGGTTGAGCAGAAACCTAAATGTGAACTCCAGGATGTTATCTTGTTGTTATGTATTATTTGGGCCAATTGACCATACCAAAATAATCACAGACGACCTTCTACTGGTGATTTGAAGACAGATTTGCAAGGATCTTTAAATTACATGAGACTGTCTCAGTGATATTTTAGAGCCTTTTCAAGAACCTTTTCATTGTTATTCCCTAAACACAATCAGATACAGGGGTGGAGATCAGTAAAAACTTAAAGAAAATGCCTGTATACATTAGGTAAGTCTAAGCTAACTTCTGTTTTTTTGTTTTCTTGCTTTGTTCCCTGCAGGAGTTCTGTTACGACATAAAATATGCAGACCTCACTAAGAAGACTTTGGAGGTTACAGTGTGGGATTATGACATAGGAAAATCAAATGATTTCATCGGTGAGTCTGATTCCATCAGCTCCAGTTTCTGCTGTAGAAGACCAGGTTTAATAGGTGTGTTGGTATCCAGCAGCACATCTGTCCAGCCAAGAGTCCATCTGTTCCGCTTCGTTTCAATGTCTCCATAAAAAACTAACTTTATCACCTTAAAATATCAACTTTTATAGACTTCCAGTGGTGGGATCCACTAACTAAAGCGTTAGCGACATTAAGCCTGGAGCACTAATCATAAACAGTAGCTCTGCTAATGCTAAAAACTACACAAATATGGCACTTAGCATATGATAATGACAAAATGCTAGCTTCAATTCAAATTATATTTGCTCTTGAAACGTTACAACGCTTTATCTCAAATTTAATTTTAGCATAATGTATTTGTTCTATAAAAATATATGTTTGAAATAAAGTTATTGAGAAAAAAGAGACAAAGAGAACATGAAGAGAGGAAACAGAACTGCTATGTACGCAGACTTCACACACTTTAAAATAATATCATGAATATAAACGTCTAACTACTTGATGAATTCTTTAGTCAGTAACCAAAACTTTAACACAGATATCAAATTTATTTCAACAAAAACCTCACTGGTGCTTTACAATTTATCTGAGAAACCTAATTAATAGGAAGCTAAGTGCGCTAGATATTTTCAAAGTTAGCAAAAGTGTTGAAGTACTAATGGAAAAGGTTGTATCACGATAAATGATATAAAAAATGCCCACACCTATTGAAAAGTTACTTGTAAGTTGTTTTGTCTTATTTCAAGATATTTCAAGATATTTGCATTAGGAATACCGAGTAACAGTTTGTCATTTTGCAGTGTGTGCTACGACTGAACTCACAATAAGTGGAAAGGCAAAAAGAAAAAGTCCACAGAGATAGTTTGAAAGTTTCTTCTTCATCCATTCTGTCTGTGTGTCGTTTTCTAGGTGGAGTGTCTCTGGGCATCAACGCGAACGGAGAGAGGCTCAAACATTGGTTTGACTGCCTCAAAAACAAGGACAAAAAAATCGAACGCTGGCACACGCTGACCAATGAGTTACCCGGCTCAGTGAATGACTGAAGGCCTGCAGCCGATCCGACCCCCTTCACCTGCATTTCCTCAGCTCTTCTCCGTTTTTCTCACGTCAGACATCCAACTCCTCTCTTTGGGAAAACATTTTCCTGTCAACAGGGCTCAAATTATACTTTCCACATCTTGTACATTTAAAAACACAACTCGCACGGCTGCTTCTCATTTCTCGAGATATTGAGTCAACACGGAGAAGGATGACGGGTTTTGTGCTGTTGACTCGTTAGCTTTTCAGCTTTCTTGCATGATCAGTGAAGATAAAAGAAGCAAATGCTCTCTGTTTGATGAGGCCTTTTACAGCAGCTGAATAAATTTCAACAAGCAAAAAGCTGGAGGGAAACAAAACATGTGAAATAAAGCAGAAATGTAGGCGGGAACGTGACTGAAAAACTAAGAGTAGCAAATATTTCCTAATGTGCATCGTATCAAGCTAACATTTGCTTCTTTCTCACGTTTAGTGTTGTGAAGACAAACCTATGTGAGAAGATGTTGCTGTTTAATATTGTGGATTTAAGGTTTTACACAACAGACTGAGCAGTAGTAGTAGAGTCATTTGAACATTAACGATCCAATCTGACAGAATATTTAGGGTCAGAATATGGAAATGAGACGGAAATACATGATAAACACTTTGGTTGACTAAAACCTGTGGCAGAAACTTAACGTCCTCTTCTTGACATGACAAAAATTCATAATCTGTAGCTGCGTTCCCATTACATATATGCACAAAACTTTACAGATATTCTGCTAATGTTGAAAAAACAATTTTGCAATAGGGATTTTTCCATTAAATGAGAAATGCTATTAAAATATGTTTGTTCACAAGACATGTTATTAAAAAAATACCATCCTCCAACCACTTCTTGTCATCTTCCTCATCATATTTTCTGCCAGTACTAACATTAAGTTGTTGGTCACGACTCGTGATGCCAAAAAAATTGCTTCCATTGCAGTTTTATTTTCAAATTCACTAATTTTGATACAGCTGAAAAAAAACCATTTCATCCTTCCACAAAAGCTTTTTTATCAAAAAAACATGCTTTTTTTTATTATTTAGCTAATTTATTTTCAGAATTACAATTTGTGCAATTATATGGTTGATGGAAATGCTCAATTGACAACCTGCTTGGATTTTGCAATGAATCTTAAATCCAATTATTCATCTACAGAGCTGATAAATTTTGAAATAATCCAATTGTCCAGGTGAGAAAAATCACTCCATTTAGAATCACTCCATATATCTACTTACCTACAAACCTGCCTCCAAATGGCTTTATTGTGTCAGAAAAGTGGTGAAACCTGCCCTTTAAGATTAAGGATAAAAACCACAGAGACGCCTAAGGTCTTTTGAGACACACAGAAGTGGAAACATTTACAATCAACAGGCTCAACAAACAACACAAAGCATCCTGAACCTGCGGTTTGCTGGGCTCAGAGTCTCTAATCAGCAGCAGAGTGACGTTCAGTGGGGACCTGGCTGGTAAAAATCACTTGTCGAACTCTCGATGCCGCCTGATTGGACAGATCCAAATGTGCTCACAGTGTAGTGTTCACACTGTTGAAAATGGTTTTCTGCAACAGTGTGGAAAGGTGACAGGGTTTCTGTAAACTTTTAAATTAGCCCTTAGAAACTCAAAAAATACACCCAGATTTTTGGGCTTCAACTATTTTCACTTTTCATTACTTCCTTCCACCATTTATTTCCAGTTTGTTTTTTTCTGGTGCCATTGATGTAGTTCTACAAGTCCCATGATGCAGGAAAGCATAAAACATTGACAGCTAGTTTATAATGTATTTAGGCTTTTTAAATATCAAAACATTCTTGATAACTATCAGCTCCTCTGCTATGGGGTTGTATCCATTTATTGTATTTTTGCAATGTAAGTAATTCCCTGTGAGGTTTATTTATTTTACTGCTAAAAGCAATAAAATAAAAGTGTAAGAAAGAAATCATGAAACACTAAATTTTATCTAAAAATACCATGTGCTGAATACTAAGCCTGACAAAATAAGTAATCAATTAATGGTATAATAAATTAAAATTAGCTCAATTCTGATGATTAATAGTTTTGATGGATAGTTTTGTTTTCAGAGAAATAATCCACTTCATTTGTTTTTGGTTGCGTTTTATTTTGGATCTTTAAAATATCTTCCAGTTCCAGTGTTAAGTGTTTACAAAATTAAAATTGCGATCAATTGTGCTTTGAGACTTAACTTACATTTTAATGCCATTTTTAAAGATCATTATTAATGAGATAAATGACACAGAGGTATTTATCCAATTAATTACTGGGACAATTTATCATCCAGCAAAACTTGTCATGACAGGCCTGCAGGACACATTGTCTCCTGTCTGTAGCAACAAAGCTGCAAAGAGCAGACAAGGCCGAGTCCAGGGAACTTTTTATGTTACGTAGAGACTTTTCAAAGGTCACTCACATATTTTTCAGAATTTATTTAGCTAAGAAATGGTCCTAGGACGTGTTGCATTGAAATTATTTAAGTCTGCAGAAACCCTGAGTGAATCTTGACATTTAAAAAAATACAAGAAAGTATTATTAACACTCAAAGCATGCATTGTTTACAGTGATCTGTTTATGCAAAGATAAAAACAATTTATGCAGAATTTGCAAAAAGATTGATGGGAAGAGTTTTTAACACACCTACAGTCTGTGTTTGATCTCACATGTATCAGACAGAATGTATGTCTATCCTGTAACAACATTAAATCCTGCCAAGTATTTTTCGCTTAGTTTCTAGTACAATTTTATTAGTACACTTGTAACCTGGTACTTCACCACCAGTGGAGCTCGTACTTTTTCATCAATATTAAATAATTATGTACTTAAAACAAGCTCACTTATCTTGCTGAAAAGTTACTTGTAAGTTAATTTTCTCTTTTTTTCAACATGCTAAGATATTTGTACAAGAAACTAGACGGAAATAGTTGGTAAGATTAGTGTTTTTTCAGTGCATAGCCCTAGGGCTTAGAAATGTTCATTTTGTGTTTACCAACCTGCTCCTATGTTTGAACAGAACTTAAATAATTCAGTTTTTAATTATCTTATGTGGAGGACTCAGTAGTTTGGGATGCATGTCACGTGTTTGTGATTTTTACCACTCTGAGTGCGACCTTTTCTGCATGGCCACACGCTCACCACTCCACTCCACACGTCTTGTTCATTTCCACTGCACGCTTGTTGTAAAGCAGACTGGAAAAACCAAACTAAACTAAACAAAACAACAAAAAAGAAACAGTTCAAAGATCAGAATTCCTGTCAGGCTCGTCATTTAGCTAACAGCTTCTTGTCCCTAAAAGTGATGGACTGTTTGTTTTACAGGAGCATGTCGATGCCGTCGGCGCAGCGATCGCATCATTTTATCTCACTGATGACAGCTATGAGCAGCACTGCTGTCCCTTTGTGTGATGATCTGTTACTGTTTGAATGATTAGATCCCATCCATTTACTTTATTTTCCCCCTTTATATCACCTTTACAGCAGCTGGGGACTAACATCTTTAATTCATCCCATCAGGCGTCACGTCTCTGTTTTCCCTAAGTGTTAACAGCCTTTCCAGCCGCATTGATTTATGACCATGAAACCTTGTTGGCATCTCAATATTCTCCTTGACATGGTGATCCCTCTTGCTCTCTGGTGAATACGTAATGAATACAACCAACACGTGGTTTTGGTTTTGTAACCTGTCTGCCTTTGTGTGCAAGCTCAATATTATGAAACAAACGGAAGAAAAAAATCTTAAATGCATGCGTATGTTCATGGTTTTGTCATGAGACGACTTTGCCTAATGTTTGATACTGTTTTCTGTATAAACAAAGAAAATATTTGACTGTGGATGCTCTAAAATTACGCTAAGAGTCGGTTTTCTTCTGGACACCATTTTGTACCTTGGAACACTATCGCATTGCCTGTTTGGCTGCTGTATTGACTATTTGAACGCGTGACTTGATGTGAATTAAAATCCCTCCTTTTGTTTGTTGTTCTATTTCCTTTTTAATACTCAGGCACTTGTTTGAATCTTTTCTGGTTTGTTGAATGTATGAATATAAATGCATTGTATCAAATTATATTTTAGTCCTTTGCCAGACGGAAAGCATTTTGTCTTTTCTTGCTTCTATTGACAGTGTGGTTCCGGAGTTCGTCCATTTCCCTTTGTTTTGCTGTTGTTTTACTTAGAAGTCATCACAGGTCAGCCAAGTTGATTTCTTGTGAGATCATATTTGCAACAAAAATGAATACAACTAAACAAACAAAAAACCTCAACACAACAACTTAAAATGTATGGAGTGTTTATCGGCGCAACTTGAATATACAACTTAAAAAATTACTAAAACAAATAGTTCAGGGCAATTCAAAAATTGTGAATGTTTTCAAAAACAGAAGTCAGCTTTTGACTTGACAAAATATAAGAACTTATAAAACAACAATAAAAAAATTACTGACTAAAATTATGAATCATTTAAAAGTTTAAAGAAGCTACATTTGTCTATACGATGTCTGGCTACTAAGAAATTATTTACAATAATCAATGTTATGGTCACTGATAAAAACACAAAATTTAACCTCTTGTATGGTTAAATCTCTTAATGGTATTCCATGACTGCAACAAACTGCTTTACATGCAGTATTTAAAATTAGGCCCTTTCATTTTTTCATCTCGTTTTGTAACACTTGTCAAAGTGAAACATCTCAAACATCCTTCCTGGTGATGGAGCCGGTTCCATCACCAGGAAGGATGTTAGAGATGTTTCTGGCTCCCTTACAGAGGGAGACCGTTTATATTTGATGGCTTTTAGTTTTAATTGACAAGAAAAAGAAAAGCGAGCATATTATAAAGACAAAGTCCTTAAAACTTTTATTTTTTGTCTCACGTGGCAACACTGGTGAACGAACCCTCATCTTCAGTCTATGCTAAAACCTAGATCTAAAAAGATAGAGGGATAGACAGAGAGGGAGGTAAATGACAAAAGATAACCTTTTCTAACTGGTTCGTTCTTACAAACGTCAGCCTGCAAGACAAAAATAAAAAGGTTTAGTTTGAATCTACATTAAAAGCAGAATGCTCATAAATCCAGCCTACCTTGTGGTAATGCGCATGCGCACATTGCTGTTACGTTTCTTATAAATCTGTCATGACTGTAGAAGTTTCATTTTGTGTTTTATTTCTCAGAAGTTCACAGTAAATAAGGTTCTGTTTGTTGCCTTATCACAGCTTCGGTCAGCATCCAGCGTTATTCATGTGAGGTTTTTAGGACATAGCTACTCCGTGCAGTTTTCTAAAGGAGTATTAAAATATGTAAAAGGTAGTTTAGCTATAGGGACAAAATATCCCGCGGGAGACCAAATTTGAAAACTTTTTTATAAGACTTTGTCTTTAAAGCCCCCTGCGGGAAGGAGCCTTTCTTGCGGGGCTTTAAGTCTTTTTTAAAAAGTTCTGGCACTAAAACTTTTCTTTTTCGTCTGGTGTGGCAACACTGGTGAACGAACCTCATCTTCAGTCTATGCTAAGACAACAGAGGGATAGACGGAGAGAGAGGTAAAGACAGAAAGGAGAACCTTTTCTGTCTTACTATCCGGTCTGGCTGCTTCGTTCTTACAAACGTCAGGCTGCAAGACGAAGATGAAAAAGGTTTAGTTTGAATCTACATTAAAAGCAGACTCTGCTCATAAATGCTTGTGGTGATGCCAACATCGATGTGACGGTCAGGGATGACGGATTTCTTATAAATCCATAATACCTGTAGAAGTTTAATTTTGTGTGTTTTATTTCTTGGAAATTTACAGTAAATTTTATCTAATTAAGCTGCTATTTTATTAACATAAATGACTTTTGCTGTTTCCAATATCATTACATACTGTAAACAAGACTTTAGTCCCGTTTAGCGTCACTACAAATACTGTTTGACTACAGATTTGGTCCCTATAGCTAATCTACCTTTTTAATTTTTTATTACTTCTTTAGAAAACTGCACAGAATATGTCCTAAAAATAGCACATGAATAACACAGGATGCTGAATGAAGCTGTGTAACGGCAACAAGCTGAACATCTTTCTGGTCACTGCGTCAAAATAACTAGATTTTTCTTATTTTCTTATTCTTTTTTTTATTTATTTGCCTTGAACTTCTGAGAAATATAACACACAAAATGAAACTTCTACAGTTATGACAGATTTATAAGAAACATAACCTCGATGTGCGCATGCGCATTACCACAAGGTATGCTGGATTGACGAGGTATGACAGATCGTCAGACACCGGTTATTGACGTCAATCTGTGACGTGTGATTCGGGCTTTGACTTTGCCACCATAGAATCACGTGACCAGCTGAGCCAATCAGGTGCAGCCTATCTCAGTCCTGTAAGACATCCAACCAACCTCAAAAGGATATCATAATGTATGTATTATGTATTTGCAACACACACAAAATGAAGAGAATGACACAAACAGACAAAAAAATCTCAACACAAACAACTTAAAATGTTTCGAGCGTTTAACGGAGCAACTTGAATATACAACTTTAAAAAATACTAAAAAATAGTTCAACTAAGCATGACTTCCAATGTACACCTAAATGGACTTTAAATTCAAGGTACGGTACGCTAAAGAATATAATCTTTGACATTTTGAGAATAGCAAACGTATTTTTTTTCCCACTCTTTTAGAAAAGTAAAAATAAATTTCAAGGGACTACTCAAATGTTGAGAAATATCCCAGAAATCTACTAGAAAAGAATGTAGTTTGATTTTGAAGTCAAAAGATTTGTCAAATCTAAAAATCTGACATTTTGAGAATTTCCTCAGACATTTTCTTGAAAAAACAAATACATTTCTGTTCTCCCTTGGAAATTTGAGCTTAAAGAGTAAAAAAAAATAAATTGTTTGGAAACTTTTAATATTTCTGCTTTTTGTCCTAGAATATTTCAGAGTTTTTTGTTTTAGCATATTTTTGGCTATTCAAACTCAGAAATGTCCAAGTTTTTATAGTAATTTTCTGAGATTTATCTAACATTTTTATATTTTCCAGCAAATTTTTAGAAAAATTCAAGATTAATTCCAGAATTTCTAAGTTTTTTTTCATGGAAATGTAGTCTTTTTATTTTTATTTTTATTTTTTTACATATATATCTGCAGTAGCTTTAATGCATTGTCTTAAAAGACTTTCAAACTTCCTGAAGCAAAAAATATTTTTCAACAAGTGCAGTATTTAGGTAAACAGAACATTAACTGACCATTATTTCATTTTATGAGATAAAACCTCCAAAAGAAATTAAATAAATCACTGAAGGAAAACAGAGATAATTCGGGTGATTCATATTTGTTTGGAGTTTCGTTTGCAAACAGTTTGAATGTTTTGTGGAAATGTGTTTGTAAAGTATTGCTGTTGACGGAGGTGTGGGATGTGCAGGGGCGGATCTAGCGGGGTGGCAGTGGTGGCAGTTGCCCCCCCAAACGAGAGCCTTGCCACCCCTGTTGCCACCCAGCTGGAGACAATGGATCCAATAAATAGTTATGGCAAATCGGACATTAAGCGCATGAAACTCTTTTTCCCGACAACATTGAATGCAACACAATGTAACCTGACACCTACTGCTAAGTAGCAGGAAGTGAGAGAGAAGGACAGAGCGCGAGGCAGCATTGATGGATGTTTATGTTACTGAACTGGACATTATGTGATTTATCGTAAGTCACACATGCGACATTTCTGTCCATTGAGTCATTAATATCGGTGGTCAGGAAAATATTACAATCACACAAAGAATCAGAACAACAGACGAAATGTTTAGCAGTTAATTCAGCCATAGATGATGGTAACAAGGGCTTCAGATTCAACAGGTGAGGAAAACATTTTAATTAAAGAAAACATTGAAGAAGTGAGCAGTGGGTCAGTTATGCTAGGCTAACTGTTAGCCTGCTACTGACTTTAATAACCTTAACATTCTGCGCAGTTCGGTGTGTTTTGGTTCCGTTAGAACTAAAACAGGTCAACCAGCCACCAAGTCATCAGTAGAGCAGCTGGTTAAATCAGCTAATCAACCACCGGAAACCTATTAATAATCACAATATAGACATTAAGTCTGACAACATAATGTAACAGACTGAATCTTCTGTTTTAGTGTTTTTGCTACTTTTTTGTGTGGAAATGTTTGTTTTTTGGTGTTTGATTCCCCTGATCGGTAATTTCTGCTCCATCTGCTCCCTGAGCTGCTGTTTGTCGGTTG
>CAEGAF010029730.1:0-36023 GCA_903067075.1 Micropoecilia bifurca | reverse complement strand
CTGGCAGCTCAAATGAACCAGCTGCTACAAAATGGGACTCACCCTGAATGGTTAACTGAAGGTCGCACAATCCTGATCCAAAAGGATGCTTGCTCTGTCCCCACTGCTGTTCTGCATAGGCCTGAACCCCTTCAGCCAAATCATCAACAAGACTGGCTACAGATACCAACTCAGATAGATGACATCAAGCTGTACGCTAAGAGCGAGCGAGACATCGACTCACTGATCCACACCACCAGGATATACAGCACTGACATTGGGATGTCATTCGGACTAGAGAAGTGTGGTCGAATGGTTACAAAGAGAGGGAAGGTTGTCCGCACAGAAGGGGTCTCACTCCCAGAAGACATTGAGGACAGTTACGAGTACCTGGGAATACCACAAGCAAATGGCAACCTTGATGAGGTCACAAGGAAAGGCCAATACCTCCAACGAATAAGGCATGGATGTTAAGAATCAGAAGTTCCACCCCAAATCCAGCACCCTGAGACTGTATAAGGAAGGAGGCAGAGGACTAGTGAGTGTGAGAGCCACTGTCCAGGATGAAACATCCAAGATCCATAAATACATTGAGGACAAACCTGAGCAACAGAGGCTCAGATCTATCACACTAGACAAGACCCAAGGTGTAGGTTGTGCAAGGAGGCCCCTGAGACAGTCCAGCACATAACAGCAGGGTGCAAGATGCTGGCAGGGAAAGCGTACATGGAACATCTGTGCAGAATATGGACTGTAAGCCCCAAGATCAAAGTGGGGAACAACCCCAAACTTGGTGGAGAATGACCAAGCTAAGATCATGTGGGACTTCCAGATACAGACAGACAAGATGGTGATGGTGAACCAACTGGACATTGTGGTTGTAAAAAACAGAGGAAAGTCGTTGTGGTGGATGTAGCAATACCAAGTGATTACAACATCAGGAAAAATTAGAAACTGGAGAAATACCAGGGCCTCAGGGAGGAACTGGAAAAGACCTGGAAGGTGAAGACCACAGTGGTGCCTGTGNCTGGAGCAGTGGCTAAAACAGATCCCAGGAACAACATCAGACATCTCAGTCCAGAAATGTGCAGTACTAGGCACAGCTAAGATACTGGAGGAGTACCTGAAGCTCCCAGGCCTCTGGTAGAGGACCTGAGCTCAGAGGATCACAGAGGGTGAGAACAGAATTTTTTTTAATATCAGATATCATTATCTTGTAACCCTACCTAAACCTCATGAAGCTTTCATAACAAATGAACTGAGACTGAAACTATTTGTCTCTTCTTTCTGATAATCTTCTGGCATCCAAACTTGATTATTCTGATCTAAATTACTCAATGTATTAACCATATCTGGTATTTATTATTAAATACTCAAACCAGGTCTGTTGTTGCACAACAGGGGGAGTCCTAAATTAAAGGTGCAGACGTGTTATTGGACTGGAGGAGAAGAGAGTTTACAACCCAATAAACCTTTATCTGTTTTCATTCCAACTCATTTTCCAAACCAACAGTCAGCACAATAAAAAGCAGTCAATTTCTGAGCGGTCCTGGATCTTTTCCTCTAACTCCATTCAGCCATGAAGAGAGGAAGTGCTTTGCGAAGCAATTTGTCATAAAGGGAGAAGCATTCCTCTGAATAGTTTGCTCTGACTTTCTCAACAAACTGCATTTAAAGATTAGGAGAAAAATGGGATAAAGTGGGAATCTAATATTTTCATTCTTCTACAGTTCTGGAGGCTGTTTACACAGCCCAGCATGCACAGCTCCTGCAGCAGCAGTAAATATCTGGCGGATCTACAGTGTTGCAACACAGTGGAACTGAGTTGGTTGCACAAGGAGATGATGACTGAACTGGGTTCACCTCTCAGAGTCTAATCTGAAATCAGAAAATCAGGTTACATAAGGGTCTGTTCTCTTGGTGAAATTCAGCCCCTAATAACTAGCATAGCTTAGCTTCTGTTACAAATGTACACACACACACACACACACACACACACACACACACACACACACACACACACACACACTCAAACACACACACACACGCAAACACACACACTCACGTAACTGGACCCAGAGGCTCCACTCATGCTCAGAGACCAAACCTGGTAGAATGAATCAGAATGTCATTGTGTTTCTCCCGTTGCAGCAGACAGAAGTTCCTGCAGACGACTTCCTGCTTCAGTTCGGCTGAGGTTGGATCAGACCCAAACCATAAAACACACAACTAAACACCACACTGATCGTTTTATCTGTCAGACTCACAGCTTCAGTCAGCTGACCTGCTGTCAGGCACACACTGATGTGAATGAGTCAGCTGTAAATCAGCCGCTGGCATAAACACTGTAGCACACACACGCACACCTACACACACAAGCACAAGCACACACACACACAAATCTTGTGATTACATGAAATACCAACAGGAAGTAGATTTATCTTCAGTGTCGGTCTGACAACACAGATTATTTCTAATATCTGTTGGTGCTTCAGAGACATAAACACAGAGCTATAAAGTCAAATCAAATGTCTGCTTCAGTACATGTCAGATTACAGAAGCCTGAGGACAAACACAAAGTTGAATAAGCAACGAGATGAGCTGTTGGGTTCTGTCCAGGCATCTGCTGGGCTGCACTGGCCCTTGACAGGACACACTAATCTGATGAGAAGTTCACAGGTTTCAGCTTCAGCTTCACATGGAGTATTTCCTCTTTCATAGATCCTCTTCTGCATCAGGATCATCTAAAGATCTGACAAAAACTCTCAATTTCAGGAAATAACAACAGAGCAGTTACATGTAATAAAATTGTGTGTGTGTGTGTGTGTGTGTGTGTGTGTGTGTGTGTGTGTGTGTGTGTGTGTGTGTGTGTGTGTGTGTNCCCCTCGGCTCTGGGGCCCTGTGAGTGTGTGTGTGTGTGTGTGTGTGTGTGTGAGTGTGTGTGTGTGTGTGTGTGTGCGTGTGTGTGTGTGTGTGTGTGTGCGTGTGTGCGTGTGTGTGTGTGTGCGTGTGTGTGTGTGTGCATCTGTGTGTGCTCGCCCTTGACTATGTTCGTGTTCATTTGAAGTTTTTTCATTTTGACTATACTCTGGGTCCGATTTGTTTCCCTTCAGTCTGAGCTCATTCTGTTGACCTCTGGACAAGGTGGAGGTGTGTTGATGATGCACGGCTACATCAGGTCAGAATTTGACTTTCAGCCAATATAATGTTTCTTATAAGAGTGTTTGAAGTTGCTGACTACAGTGACAGGCAGTGGTAAAGTCTCCTTGTTGTCTCACCAACCTCATATTTCATACACTGAGGTTGTTCAGCAGCCTGAATGCAGGTTCATTTCTCCATCTTGTAAATGTTTAGGTGAACTAAGATGTTTATGTGAGGCATTAATGTTGATGTTGGTCAGCGTCCACATGTGGAGCAGTAGAGAGGTTAGATTAGTTGCAGTAAGTGTCTCCATGCCTTCTCTTTGGTTTCTGAGTTGATGTTTTTATTGGCTGCTTGTTTGGTTACAATCTGTTTTCTAACATGACAATTTGAACAGTAGGACTGAAAGATTTCCAATATGTTGTTTGGAAAATAATAATAAATAATGATACAAGTATCAATTTTAATAGTTGTATATAAGATATTAAAGCAAATTAGAGATGCTCTGAAACATATTAATATCTGTATCGGTTGCAATGCTGAAAAAACACCCTAGATCGGGTATCAGTCACAATGTGCCTGATCCAAGAGGGCAGATCTATTAGTCCAGCACTATGCTTTGAGCAACATCATACTTTACTATTTATCTTACATTATATTTAGAATTTCTAATTGCATTTTTTGAATCATTTAAAAGAAGGTTTATTACAGTTTATTTTTACATGGTTGTCTAAGGTAGTCAACCTATTGATTTAGTCAGTTTCAGTTTTTTACATTGCCTGTTACTTTTACAAGTTTGACCAAGCTTGTAAAGCTATTAGTGGATTTAAATGTTGAATCTGAGAAGTAGCTCAGTGCAATACATGTAACAGCAGATATGCAGTTCCACGAGGTGTTTGCTAATTGCTGCTGGCTAGTCTGAAGGAGCGGAGTGGGGGGGTCAAGGGGAGAGCTGCTCTCTGAGGCCTGTGGTTCAGTTCCATCTTCAGATTCTAACAGGAACCTCCTGTTCCTGTTAGAACAGGAGGTTCTAACAGGAACCTCCTGTTCTAACAGGAGCGTGTGCGTGTGTGCGTGCGTGTGTGTGTGTGTGTGTGTGGTTCCTGTTCTAACAGGAGGTTCTGTTAGAACAGGAACCTCCTGTTCTAACAGGAACAGGAACAGGAGGCTACAGGAGAGAAAATGCTCCTGTAACAGGAGCATTTTCTCCTGTTACAGGGACTAACAGGAGAAAATGCTAATGATGACTGTGTTAACACTTAAGTGGATTATTCTGTAAGCCTGTTTATAAAGTGAGATTTGTTGATGTGACAAATATAGCCAGCGAAGTCTTTCTGAGCATCGCTCCACAAACAAGCTCCTGTGGAAGTACTTATCAGTGAAATAATCTCTTAATGATAGACTCCTTTTCATTGCCACTTCACATGTTCTTTCTTTCTTTCTCTCTGTCTTGATGCTAGCTGTACGAATTAGTATTTGGACCTTACTGCGAGCTGATGTGCTGTAGGAAAATAAGCCTGAATTGTTTAATACAAAATAGGACTGTGAGCGTTTTACTGGTCAAAGTGCCTCCAGTCTGGCAGGGCCTGCTGGGCAAAGCTCCTCACTCAGTGTCCACCCACATTAAAATGCTCAACCAATGGAAATGTATGAATGAGCACCGACAGTTCACACATCAGCTCAGCAGAATATCTCTGAATGAGCTCAGCTAGCGAGCAGGAGCTGGAAAAGACGCTGTGAAATGCTCAGCAGGATGCTGGAGAGTTAACGTCCTGCTTGTTTTCCTCTTTCTGCAGCCTGGTTAATCTTCCACAAGCCGTCCTGCCTTCCCTTCCCAACACAAACAACTGAATATTCTACTTCACACAACCTGCTGACTCTTCTGTAGGGTTGGCAAACTCTTTTCAGATTATTCAGACATGTCCATTCTGAATTTCCAGGAGATGCTCCATCCTTATGAAGAGTTTCCTTCCATTAAATGCAACACATTCTGTTATATGAAATCAATGCATAGTATAACCACAAGTATTAGTCAAAGTGAAAACCTGATGCCCAAAGTGGGTCCTGGAGGGCAGGCATCCTGCATGTTTTCATTCTCTCCCTGGAGTTAATAACAACCATCTTGTTCTTCTAATGAGCCATCATTAAACCAGAGAGAACTAAAACATGCTGGTCCTCCAGGACACACTTTGGACACCACTGGTTTGATGAGTTTACAGTTAAACTGTAAAGTGACCTGCAGGTACAATAATCAATGCTTCCTGGGTATCTACAATCCAAAGGGCCAACACATTCAACTTTGATTGTCCAACATGGAATCAAGGTTCATTGGAAAGTAGCTGCTTCTATGTTCAGATCTGCACAGTGCCTGGCTAAAGCACACAGAAACCAAACCTGGTTGTGGATAAAAACTGAAAGAAAGATCTGAGACAAACAACCCAGGTGACCCATCCTGGGCATATTCCTCCTAACGTTTTATCTTTTAAGTCTGAAACAATCCTGTAGCTCAGTGTTCAGGAAGAGTGAAGCAGATGTCACGGTCAGACACCAGAGAAGAGATGGGTGTGTCCTGTAAGACAGTGTGACCAGTGTGACACCGCACACTTGTCACCGAGCTGGGTAAAAGCTCAACTCCTCTTAGGACTGTGACTGGTTAATTATTATATTGATTGTTCAACATATACAAATAACTGCTCTGTAGGAAACTGGAAACTGTTTTCCTTACAGAGTCAAAAGCTATTCTGACATAGTTTCTCTTCAGATCAGTGTAAGTTTTGGCTGATCTGTAATCAGCTGATCTTCTCTACCTTTGCAAAGGTCTGAAAATCAGTCACTGACCTCTTTTGCTCTGCTGTGAAAGAGGACTGACTGACACCAGGTGATGTCACCTGGTGTCCACCTCACTGTGGACAGCTTAGTGACTCTGTCACTATGCAGCCACTTTTCAGACAAAAACAAAATCAGTTTTGGCCAAAATCAGAATCAGCACTTCAGGCTTTTTAAAGATCGGGATCGGCCAGAAAACTGCAATCAGTGCATCCTGACACATACTGTATATAACCTTATACACATAATCCGAGAAATTTTAGCTCATGAATTATTGGAAGTTCAGCCCAGTTGTGCCATTGTAAACCTCTGATAGGAACGCAAAGGTTCCTAAATTAAATTAATTTGCAGGTAATGCTGTACTCGCCATTATCGACTGTAGGAACACAAACTGCAGGCTGAACCCAGACAGACTGACCTCCCTTCCACTTCACTGCCTCTGTGTTCAGGGAAACATGTTAGAGCTTTACAGCAGCTTTACAGCAACCATAGATGGGTCAGGCCAGAGCTGCAACCTGAAAATAGAACCTCAAGTCGGAAACTTCTCTAAACTCTCCCAACTGGCTAACTCAATCTGGAACGGACAAACCGGGACTACTGGTTTACTTCAGACAAGCTCACAAGGTTTTACAGCATCTTTGGAAAAACAAAGAGCAAACAAACACAGGACTAAGTGGTAGGTCAAACATTTGAGATACCCTGTAGAAAATGAGTTACGGAATCAGAAAGTTAATCATAAATTTATAGGGTAATTAATATGGTACACGTCCATGTTCTGCAGCATCTAGACATGATTAAAAAACCCATCCTTGCGAAGATTGAGCTGCACATCAGAATGGAGAAGAGACAGAATGTGAGTATTTCACAAACTTTTGATCTCTTGCGAATTTCATACACAAAGCACACAAGGTTCACAGAGAATTGTGGGAAAAATGAAACAGAGGGCAGAAGACCACATGGTCAAAAGTGTGTCATGGGTTTCTGTGGTCAGAGAAGAATTTTTACAATGACAGAAAGGTGAACTTTACTCCAGTAAACACTGCTAACTGCTAAGGTACACAGTACATCATCTCTGAACGTCAAAATTTGAAAAAGTTCAAATATGGTGTGTGAACAACATGAAAGCATGATTGATGGTTCAGGTGGTGCTGTCATGTTTTGGAGGATATTGCAACACTTTGGGCCCCTTGGCCCCGACTCAGCATAATTTCAGCCCTACAAGCAACCTGAGTCACTGACACTATGACCCCAGTAGAACCAGCTCCTGATGGTTCTTTCCAGTTGGTTATTCTGCTTTCTTGAACATAATGATGAGTTCGGTGACCTTCAGTGACCTTTGGTGACCTCTACAGTCAGATTCCAGTCCAAGAGGGAAGTTCTGGATTCTCTGATGTAGAACATCATGAATGTGAAACCTACAGAGGAGCAACAATGCTCATCATATCCACTTGCATCATTTATGCATCACGAGTCATTTTAAAGCAATGAGTCCAACACAATATGATAGGTAAAAAAAAATAAAGTCCTAATCCCAAACACAAAGGAACTAGAAGAAAAGTCAGGTTTACAATAAAAATATGTGTGCGTGTGTTTGCGTGTGTTTGCGTGTGTGTGTGTGCAGGTGTGTAGGTGTGTGTGTGTGTGTGTGTGTCCTTCAAATAAACAAGCACTTCCCTCTACTGTGTGTGTTCACACAGGTAAACTGGGAGTGAGCAGAACGCCAGCATGTTTAGCCAGTCTGGCCAGTTTGATTCCAACCGGACCACAACCAGTGTTATGTACACAGCCTGAGTCCAGTCAGAGAAACCATCTGTTCAGCCGGATCTGAACCTCAAATGAAATTCAAGTTAAAATAAATTCAAATAAAAACAGAACTAATATTTCCAGAAACCAGAACTCTGCGTGACGCCCCAGGAGTCGGTTCTCCTTAATGTAACATGACTGAAGCAGAAACATGTCTGATGACGAGATGAGACAAGATGGGAGGCGTTAATATCAGAGCGACTTCCCATGATTCCACAGGCTGTGGTAGAAACGCAGCAGACTGTTGGTTCGGCTGGACGGCCATCAGACAGAGAAAGTTTGATGGTCTATATTTCTCCTCTCAGAGGAAACCGTGCAGCATCACGCGGCTTTGATGAGACGATGGCGACGTCTTTGCTCCATGATAAAACTCAAGTCTTTGCCATCCTTGGTTCATGTCAGAAACACCCTGAGGAGCCTCACAGGAGGCAGCAGACACACTCTGCTGAGGAAGTCCAAAATGTTTGGCACGCGAACCAAAAGTAAGAAAATATTGTTTTTAAAAACTAAACTCACCAAAACGTTGTGTTATTTTTACCTGCACAACAATAAGCTAAGTATGAACTATTGTAAGTAAACAAATAGGGTAATTAGATTTTTTTGGGAGGGACAAATAGCTGAGCTCCTGTGTGTGTGCATGTTTGTGGGTGTGTGTGTGACTAGGATGGGTCTTTCTCACACAGAGTGAGCAAACTGAGGACAGCAGACCTGCTAATGAATCTCTAGGATATGGAACCTTAACCTGAAGAAGTGCTGAGTTGCTCTTCTGTCAGTCTGCTTGTCTACATGGTGGAGCTTTTGTCAGTAACTGAGCTCAGCGTTAGTAGGTTTGAATACTTCCTGGTTTAGAGGTTTTAGTTCAGCTTTAGCCGGATCACTTTAAATTCAGCCTCAGAATGAACTTCCATTACTTGGGAAAGTGTTTTAACTTCAGGGTATTTTATTGTGATTTAATTTTGTGGTCCAACATAAAACAGTGAAGAGGAAGGGAAATGAAGTACTTTTACAAGTAAAAACCTGAATGGTGTGGTTGGCTTTTCTAAGGTAAATACTACGCAGAACCAGCTTTACTGATACTACAGCTGGCCTTTGTCTCTAGCAGATCTTCACATCCAGAGACCAGAGATAAACTCAGTCAGAATGATGAAGAGTTTATCTGAGCATCATGTTTTCAAATCTTGCTCCATTTTCAGTTGGATTTAGAGTTGGACCTTGACTGGACCATTCTAACACATGAATCAATATTTTATGATAGTATTTGTGAGAATGACAAATGTTACAATAATTATTTATTGCTTCTTTTTTAGGTAACTGTAAGGTTGTGACTGCACCACAAACACAAATCCACCTCCAAAAGAAATCTGATTTGTATCACTAAACTGCACAGTGATTGCATTTAATAATATTTTATATTTTATTGATATTTATCCTTTTATCTATTATCCTTGAATAATGTGGAAAAAACAGGAAAACTATGAATCCATACATTACAGACAGTTTGGCAGGTTTTAAACTACTTGTTGTCATGACATTTATCATGACAACAAGCAATCAAAATTATTATCATAACAGATTTATCATAAAAAATTATACAACAAATGTCCACCTGTCTGGGCTCCATTTACTAATTCGGTGACCTCTGAATGTTGTTTTTTAACTGGATTTTAGGAACAAAGCATTGAGTTAAAGAGGTCAAAAAATGTTAAGAATTTTTACTTAAAGGAATAAAAAACATTTTCCTTCCCCCTTAGTCTTCTACACAACTTATTGAAAAATGTTTTTAATCACTAATCCAGTGTGATGTTAGGTGGAGGGTAAATATTTGTATTAAATGAGTAATTTTGTTTGTTCATCTTCATCAGCAGGCCTGTACCTGGCTATGTACACAAAACTGCTTTGCAACATAACCAGGAAGCTCCCTTTACCAATCATCCGCATTTGAATGACACAATGCTGGGTCACATTTATGAATTTGAGTGATTTCCATTTTTAATGGACACATTTTAATGGGAAGAAGCTTCATGTTTTGCAGAGCATATAGCTGCAGCTCTTCTGGGAAGGATTCCGTCTGCTTTAGCTGTGTGTTTATAACGTCTGACCATCTGAGATCATTGGTGAGGTCAGACACTGATGTTGGACATGAAGGCATAGTTCTACTTCACCCCAAAAGTTTGTATAGAGCTCAGGTATCATTGCATAAGCATTTTATGAGTTATAATTTTTTGATTAGTTTTTTGTTTTAAATCTCTGAAATATTTCCAAACTGCAAAGCAACCTTTTCTGTTTTAACCATTATTTCCAGAGCTGCTTTTTCTTGAGTTTCTTGTAAATTTTCAGTATAAATGGTCAGAAACATTGGTGTTATTATTATTATTATTAGTAATAATAATAATAATAATAATAATAATAATAATAATAATAATAATAATAATAATAATAATAATAATAATGCATTAAAGTTAAGTGATGCTAACTCCCACCTTCAAGTGGGGATCGATGTGACGAGCGACAAAAATTGAGGAATTTAATTTCTTAAAAGATTAAAACTGTGTAATCTGTCGACTTGATTTTTTTTCTTTTTTATTCTAGATGTTAACTTTGGATGGGGTTTAATTTGGAAAAATATCACTAAATTCCTTGCAAATGTTTCTAAAGTATGATAGTTCCACAAAATAAATGGTTTTCATTGCAAAAAAAATAATAATCTAAAAATGACTGAAATTCTGGAGGAACTGATCAAGAGTTCTTTTTACTGAACCTACTGGTACACAGGACAAACGCTATCAGGCAAGGTCTGTTGTCCTGGTAACCACCAAACCCAGAGTGGTCCACTGGACCTCCAGACAGAGAGCAATGATTAATCCAGATCTCCTCCACTTCTAATTGTCAAGATCAGATTTCAGATATCAAGACAAAGGCAAGAAAAACACAGATAGAAGCAGCTCTATGCTTCAGAACCAGACTTTTGTCTTCTTTGTTCTCACCAGAACCAGACTTTTGTGTGGTTCTGGTGAGACCAGGCGACAAAACTCTCCTTCAGTGAGAGCAGTTAGTATCAGCTGTCATCCTGAGCCACAGCAATGTGCCATTCTCTCAAACAAACAGTAACTCCTCTCTAACACATGATATCCCAGATTAAGACAGTTATCCTCCTGTGAGAACAAGTCTGGGTGACATTCTCCTCATCCCTCCTGCCTCCCAAACAGGTTCAGGCTCAGCAGTTCAGCTCCCAGCTGTGGGACTGGCTAGGAAACTTTGGTGACACCCACCACTCTGTATGACCGTCACTGCCCTGCTGGATGACAATGAAGTCCCTGAGAGACACTGAGAATTCACCAGAATGAACCGAAACCACATCATATTCCGCCTTCATTGTAATTTTCAGAGAGTATCTGATTCAGGCTGCAGGGGAAAACCCAGAGCTGGGGCATGAGCCAGGTACTGGTGCTGTTCAGGTGTACTTTGTTTTAACCTGGTACCGTTTGTTGTGTCACCTCTACCTGCTCTAATTCCATGCCAGGTCAGGTAACGTCCTGATAAATGAGGTGTAATAAATCCCATCATCTAACTAGTTAGATGATGGGAGCCGGGAAGGGAAGAGCTTGGCAGCAGCAGTTTGGATGAGAGGATCGTCACTGCAGTCTGATCAGATCAGGCTGCCTGGACCATTCTGACCACAACCTGAACACAACCAGTCCAGCCATAGAAACATGACTGAGAGAACCTGAATTCAGGCTGCACTCAGAAACACCATCACATCTTGAAAAATAAACTGGATTTCGTTTGATGTCTGTAGTTTTAGTTTGATCTGGAGAGACCTGATGAACATAGTCACTGTTTATGAACAAAACCAGGAGCAGAAGCTGAGACAGAATAACAGCAGCTTGAAATTGTTACATTCAGCCTGGCTTGTCCTGATTACTGAGCAGCTGATTATTAAAAGTGAATGACTTCCTGTTTATTCAGCATTCACATTCTGAAACATGTAGGGACGCCCCACAGGTCAAAGTTCAAATTATCTTTTTTTTAATTATTATTTTTCTATGTTTCTTTGCTGTAGACATTGGGACAAAGTCAAACTGTGTCCGGTAGAATAAAGTAATCCAATAGCAAAAATTTCCTGCAGTTCACTTTAAGATAGAAGAAGAAACTCAATGAATATTCCGTGTTTTCAGATTTGTAGATTCTGAAAATAAAACCTGGAAAGGTTCTAATTGATTCTGTCAAGTTTACATAGAGGTGACCAGGTTATGGATAAAAATGAAGATGCACATAAAGAAAAGAATCACCCTATTTCCTTTTTATCGAATCTGGTTAAATATGGTTTAAATCTGATTTTATCCTATTTATTAATTGCATCAAAACAATGAATAATCAATATTTTGATCTACAGACGCCTCAATAAACAGCAGCTAGTAGGAGATAAATTTGTCATTCATTTTCTGATGAATTTCAAACAATGAATGAGCCAGAGACATCAGGACCGGCATGAACTGCCTGATCGGTGCATTCAGGTTCTGATCCAGCCTCTGCAGCCTTTAGGCCTAAAGAGCCATTTAAACCTGGAGACCAGAGGATTCAAATGTGTGGAAACCTGTAAATGTCTCACGATTTAAAATAAAACAAAGCAACATAATTTCAGATTTGCTGCCATTTATAAAGCACCACCATTATGGTTTCTATTTGTTGACGATTTAAAGTAATGATAGACTGAAAAACATATTAAAAGATGACAGATCTGTTTTTCTGTTTGACAGAAAATTATGTAAAAGAACCAAAACAGAATAAAAAGCAGATAGAATCCAACCTAAGAACAAACTAAAGGAAGATAACAATGGAATAAAATAAATAACTGTTAGAATCCTGCGTTTCCATGTAAATGTAACATGATCAGCTGGTTCTGGTCATTTTAACCAGCGTTATGAAGCGACGCTGCAGAGCTGGAGCTACTCACTCATTCTCCAGCAGGGTCATGCACACCACCTCCCTGACCCCCGGGTTGTTGGCCTTGTCGCAGCTGCAGCCCTGCAGGCTCCACGTCGCCAGACGCACCGCGGGCTTCCCGTCCCGCAGCCCGAGCCGAGGCTCCACGTTCGGGCGCCCGGAGAGGATCTGCGCCGGTCCACCGGGAGGAAGGTCCAGGTCGTCACTTTTCAGACTGAATGAAGTGGGGCTCGGCTGGGACTTGGTGGTGCCGGTCAGTCCTCCGTTGGTGTTGGTGGAGGCCGCCCTGGACCGCTCCACGTACACCTGGAAGCGGATTTTGTCCAGCAGCGAGCTGTTGACGTGACTGACCCTCACCAGGTCCTCGATGCTCCGGAACGGCCCGCACTCCGCCCTGTAGGCCACGATGTTCCTGACCATCTTGTCCGTCAGGCCGCGGACGCTCCTGAGCTGCGCCGCGGTGGCCGTGTTGATGTTGACGCCGGTGCAGGTCTGATGCTCCGCGTCTCTGCGCAGCGACGACGGGGAATGTTGTGAGGAGTTGGTCCTGGAGGAGACGCAGATCTCCAGCTTGATCGCCTCCAGCTTGGCGGCGCCCACGCCGCTCACCAGAGCCAAGTCCTCCACCTTCTTGAAGCCGCCGATGCAGTCGCGGTACTCCACGATGTTCTGCGCCACGGAGCGGTTGACTCCCGGCAGAGTCATGAGCTCCTCCTCGGTGGCCGTGTTGATGTTGAGCCGCTCGTGGTTGACCAGGATGTTGCTGAAATTGCACACGGCGCTGAATTTGCGCTTCCCGCAGCTGAGGTCAGTGGGATCCCTGGGGATGGAGCGGTGGCAGCCCAGATTCCCCCCCATGGCGGCTGGTTCCGGCTCGGTGCAGAGAGGCGGACAGTGGGCAGTAAGGCGGGAGGAGGGCAGAATGTGCGCAACAAACTGCGGCTACATTCTGCGCACTGCGCGCTGCTGAAGCCCGTCTGCGCGTCCTGACGCAGAGACGGGACGTGAAATCCAGAGCGGGCAGTAAACTTTGTCCTGTGTGTCAACACACACACACGCACACACACACACACACGCCCAGTCATCTGTCAGCTTGGCATCAACCGCGCAGCATCACGCCGCTCTCTGCTTCCGGTCTGGAGCAGCATCAAGCCTCAGAGGGAAAACAGCCGGAGCCGCAGCGGCTGCATCAAGCCGCACAGCTGGAAGCTTTTCACCAAACACTCCAGACATCTGGTCGGCTCACGCCTGCGCATATTGGATCAAATCTATACTTCACACAAATGCTCTAATAAGGCTTTTATTTTGAAGTCAAGTTGTCTTATATTCCGGGACGGCTGCTGTAGGAGGCGTGGCTTCAAGAATGACAAGTAAGGAGGAGGGATGAGAGGGAACCCGGAAGGCAGGGCGGTGTTATTATACATGTACATTTTATTTTGTTTAGTAGGTGATAGGATATTATTTACATACCGAGCTGTTATGTAATACAACAGTATATTCAATATTATCCAGCTGAGTGCTTTAAAATGAGCTGTCAGATGAACGGAAACAGGGTTCTGTTAGGAGATTAGAGGAGTCAATATCTTACCTGCTGTTTGTCAGCAGCTTCAGTGGAACAACCTGCATCTCCAGACCATCAGGTGGCTCTTTGAACCTTTTAAAATGGCTCTGAATTATTTAGCTAAAAGGAATAACAAAAGAAACAGCTAATATGTTTAGATAATAAAAATATCCATCCATCCATTTTCTTTATACCCTTGTCTCAAGTGGGTTCAGGAGGCGCTGCTGCCTGTCCAGCTAATGTTCCTGACGAGAGGTGGGGTCACCCTGGACAGGTCACCAGTCTGTCGCAGGGTAACACAGAGACACACAGGACACACACACACACACACACACACACACACACACACACACACACACACACACACACACANATTTAGACAGACCAATCAACCTGACAGTCATGTTTTTGGACTGTGGGAGGAAACCGGAGTACCTGGAGAAAACCCACCATGTACAGGGAGAACATGGAGACTCCATTCAGAAAAACCAAGCAAATAGGAGGATTTTTCTCTCTGTGTGCAACCAAAATGCATGTAAAATAAAAAAAAAACACAAAGATAACAACCTAATGATAAGATACTCTGATCTAAAAACATATTACTTGTACTTTTAGAGTTATTATTTTTGTGGAAATTTAAAGCTGATATTGCAGGAATAAACTAAAAGAAGTGTTATTATTTGTAACTATATCTAAAATTAACAATATTAAAAGTTATTAAGAGCCATTGTGAAAGGCCCAAAGAGCCACAGGTTGCAGATCCCTGAGCTAGAAAGTTATTTTTTAGTTTTAGAGTCTAGTAAGATACATACTGCTAGTAAGATATTAACTCAATAGAACCTCAGTTTAAACCATTTAAACTATTTTTAGGAACTGAAAAAGAACTACAATATGCACAGATAGCATTGCAGCTAAAAGCAAAGTTAAATATCTCAGAGCTACTATGATGTTACCAGACTCAGTGATGCAGTTTCTATCTATAAATTGATTGGATCAGTTTGCTTCTTTCTTTCATTAGATCACCATAACAACCAGTTCAGATAAAATGTGCTCCATTTCATTCTTTATCATCAACATCTGTCACCATTGTTCCTGGTGTGCAGTGCTGAAAAGCCGTCTTGAACAGATGAATGATCTTTATATCCTGCTTCAGCACCTTAAAATGCTGCCTCATAATGGAACTTTCAAACACACACACACACACACACACACACACACACACACACACACACACACACACACACACACACACACACACACGCAGACGCACACACTCACACACACACACACACACACTCAGTCAGTTTTATTTTACTGGGTTGTGTTTTTTAATCCTAACCAATCTGACAGCAGTTGATCAAAGATCACATCCTTTTTAAACACATCCTTTAAAGCTGCAGTATGTAATATAAAACACACACACACACCGACCACACACACACCGACACACACACAATATATACAGCTCTCTGATTCTCAGCTCATGTGTGAAGTCAGCAGATTCTGCTGCAGAGTTCACAGTAAGCAGAGACAGTGCCTAGGAACACAAGTGTCTCGTACATAGAGACACTTCTATATATGAATATTAATATGCAGACACTGTCAGTGAGGAACATTCTGCTGCTGCAGAGAAAAGAGCCTCCAGGGTCTGTGAGGGTTTAGATGGCTGCTAGTCATGATGAAAAAGTATTATTTGGATCTTCTGTGGTACATTTATCTCAGCACAGATTCATTTTCATCAGTCTCTTTTAGCATTACTAAGTCATTTTGACTAATTTATTCTCATAAAACATTGCTTTGTTTACATAAAACATGTGAGGTTGTGTCCAAACTGGGTTTTCCATGTCCCAGTTTACTCTAGAATGTGTTTTTCTACAAACTCATTGAACTCTAAACATCTCAGCTTTGCTCTCATAACTATCAGGTCAATGTTCCAGAGACGTTTAGGTTCATTCAGATGCAGCTTTGTAAACCCAAGATTGTGTCGCCATTTACTTTTTTAGTGAGAACTGTCTTTATCATCCAACCCCTCTTATCAAGTCCATTCTTCTTCTGATTGTTCTCTCATGAACTCTGACCCTGAACATGCAGACTGATGCCTGTAGTCAGAGACAGTTCTTACATATGTGCAGTTTGTCTGACCTCAGACAATCACAGTTACCAAACTTGGTAACAATTTTGCATGTTTCCCTTTTGAAAATAATTGTGTCATTAAAGACTGACAGTTTGAAAATGGCCTCATCAACCTCCTGTTAAAGTTGATCTGACTAGCAGCATGTTGTTGCTAATTTTCTTCTGTTTATTCAGGTTGTTTTTCAGTCTTTCAATGCTTGTTTTGTCTCTATTTTCAAAAATAATCCTCAGCATGTTTCACTAGTTACGGTTTCTGGGATCAGAGTCGGAGCTGGAGTAGTTCAACCTTTAATTACACGACAGTGTTAGGTACAAACAGAATCCACCGCTAAATGACCTGAACTGTTTTCACATATTAAGATTTGACATTACTATTTAATTTATTTTCCATTCACAACATGTGACGTCCAACCTAAATGTGTCTGGATCAATAGAAAAGCAGAGTCTGAGGCAAAACTAGCTAACAGCTAAAACTGTGCAAGAATATCATTTTATTAGGATACTGCTGATGTAGAAGCAGCATTCTGAGCCAAAACACAGTAAAAAATACAATGTGGACTGATTTACATGATGGAAAATCTAAACGCAGACATTATTTTACCTACATGCTGTCATCTGTTTGAAGATACAAATTCTGCCTCTTGGCTCTTTGTGTTTACTGTACTGTTCAGGTAGGAGCCAGTTCCTGTGATCAGTAGTCAGCCAGCTGGTAGAGCAACCAGTGGCTCACATTACATCTCTATTTCCAGACAGGATGTTCCCTGGCCTGCATGCAGAACACGGCCACTTCATTATATAACATGGATTTAGAACAAATGCTTAAAGCTGGGCTACAAGTAGACGTCCTTTTAACCAGAGGAGTGCTTTAAACTTAATGACTAGAAAACAGGCGAAGTTAATGTAGAAAACCAGGTGAGTGTGCGGTTTATTCATTGGCACCGGTGGGATCCTCTCATGTCCTGGTTTCATCGGACTTCTATTACCTTGGGGTTCAAAGCCAAAGAACATTACGCAAGCAGCCATTTTTACTGCCTTCTTCATCTGTCCTCTGACTGCCGAATGCCTGACATATCAGAGCCAACCCATATATGAAACATGTACAGAAGCAGATATCAGCACAGCTAGACGCAGTGGCATTTCAGAGACGCACCGGAACGCAAACACGTTGCTACAAAACGGTTTAAATTGTTGTTTTAAACAACCAGTTTGCTAGCTACAGGCCAACATGAAGACAGATCTCCCAGGTTTCATCATCAGAATTAAAATATGTTAGAATGAAACCGACCATATTGTCCCAGTTGTACTGAGGTTGGGTCAGCATGATTATACATTGTACCACATTAGACAGGAAATATATTCAGAAACAAGCTGCATGAACAAGTTTCCCAACTTCCAGAACTGAGTTTGTCTACAGACGGGTCAGTCAGGTCAGGGTTCCACCAGAGTCACAGTCACTGATGATTTCTGAACCTGGTGGACGTCAGGCGCAGACTGGCCAGTCAGCAACAGGAGAATCCGACGTAGTCAGGAAGCGAACCTGGTAGCCAGAGTTTCTGTGTGTTCTGCAAACATCAGCTTAGGGTCCAAAAGGTCTGCCTTTTATTTGAACAAACAAGAAAGATTCAAATACAGTTTCACCTAACTGTGTCTAACTGGGTTTATCCTGAAGCATCATTAGACCACAGCTGGAGCAATGTGGACAAGACACACTTTCTAATGAGAGGTTTAATTTAAAATGTTGAAAGTATATTTGTCATCTGTAAAACAAGAGTACTCTGACTCCATCTCTAACACTGACTGACAAACTTGATCTGTCCCATAATCATCTCTTGTTGGACGGAGGGTTCTGTTAGAGTTGCTCAGCTCTCTAAGAGGCAGAGCAGAATTATCTGGCTCCCAATAGCTACACTTGCCAAGAGGCTGAAGAATGATGGTTGAAAACTGGAGCACAGCTTTCAACTCAGCATCTTCAGCTTTTCGGTAAAACGTCAACCATGGCCAAGTCAGATGACATAGTCCTCAACTGGATCCAGGAGGACTGCACCATCCAGGTCAGGGCTCAAAGTTTATGCATCTTAATGGAATGTTCACAAATGATGGGAGACTTTGGACCAGGATATGTCCTGGTTCCTTCCCTTTATTCTGGTCCCACTGGGAGGAGACCCAGATCTTACTGGAGGGACTGTACATGCCTTCTGGTCTGCCAGAATGAGTTAGAGTCCTACTGGGTAAGGAATGTTTGGGTTTTCCTTCTGGAATTGACTTTATCTCCAACAGAAGTTCAGGTAACAGTAAATACTGACTTCTTCAGCCTAAAAACTAATGAAGAATTTCAGCTGTGTTTACTGCTTTATACCAAGGAGGAAAGTAGGAATTTTTAGTTAAGGACCACATGTGTGTCAGAAAACAGCCCATAAACTCTACATTAACTTGAGGTGTTGCCGTGGGAACATACTGTGTTTCTCTACGGACCAGGACAGTCTTCCCTTGGACTTTACAAATTATTCCAGGAAAGTTCCGGAAAACGCAAAGAACGCCAACAAACTTTACTATCCAGGACATTATTTTACCTGTTAGAACTCCTACAAAATAAAACACACTGATGAGATAACTGGAGCACTGTGCTTTTAATAAGACTTATAATCTGTCCTGTAGGAGAAATAGTAGAATGGAGGTAAGGAGGACATCTGGGTCAAAGGTAAGACCAATAGAAACGGGGAGGTTGGTTTGCCTTTGCTCCACAGAATTGCAGTAAAAGCAGCTGTGTTCTGGTTAAAGTTCAGACCCAGAGATATGGCTCATGCAGGGACAGGACCATCTCTGCCATCAAGAAATAGTGTTTTAGAATGTTATGCTGCCACCTACTGGGCAAACTGCAGAACGCTTTGCTTAAAGGCCCCAAAATGCTTAAGGTTGGTGGCGTTTGACCCGTTTGTCTTCCTATTTGATGCCGGCCAAACGGTTCTGGTCACAGAGAACATTAACAGAGGGAATTTTTGATATAGACTACATGGCTTAATAACATGGCCTGGGGATCATCACAACAATACAAAAATTACAAGTCAGTTATGGTCTGAATGAGTTCTACATTTCTCCTTTTCATGTGAATGTGCACAGACCCTGAAGCCATCCAATCACTGAACAGATGTTGAGAACAGATAAATGTGTGGATCTATCAAAACTTTATCCAGCCGAAGAAAAACTGAAGTTATTTTTGGACCTCAAGAGAAATGATCTAGAGTCGATACTCAGCTTCAGTTTTACAGATAGAAACTAGAGATCAGACTGAAATCTGGGTGTGGTGATGAACTCTGACCTGAACTTTCAGAGACACATAAAGATAGTTGCAAAGTCGGCCTTCTATCACCTGAAGAACATTTTCAGGATTAAAGGACTTATGTCTCAGCGAGATCTAAAGAAACTCATCCATGATGTGTTTATCTTTACTGCAAGTGTCTTTACAGGTCTGACTAAAAAAGTCCGACTTGTAAAGGTCCAACTTTACAGGTTTTTTAGTCGGCCAACTAAAAAAAGTCAGCTGACCAGCCAAAGGTTGCAGCTGACTGATGCAATAACCTACTGACTAGGTTATTTTATCTTTCATATTTTAATTTTCATAATTTAGTAAAAGTCAGTTTTTCCTTTGACAAAAAGTTTGTCAAAAAAAAAAATTTATTCAAAGCAAAAAAAGGGTAAAATATCCAAAGGATTAAACACATTAATATGTGAAAAAGCAACTTCAATGCATTAAATTAGGCCCCCCACATGTACAAGAGGATCAGCCTACAAAAGGTTTTCCTGGTGTTAACTGGCTCTTTGGTTTGTTTGAGTTTGTGTGCAGAAAACCTCGACCTTCAACCAAGAAAACACACTGGAGATAACCTGGGACCGTGACAAAAGAACCACATTTCATTCACTAACATTTTGTACTCTTGTGTTAAAATCCTGCAGCCATCCAAACCTTTAACACAAAGCTAATGTGAAACTAGCTCAATATGTTACATCAGCACACTGGGCTGGCAGTCGCTTTAATTTAAGCCAACGTTTTAAAAAGTGACACTTTCCAAACTGCAGAATTTCTGATTAAAGTGACTTTTACGAGTGTCCTGAAGAGGCCGGAGGCACAAAGTGCTGCCCTTTCCCCACATGTTGCTGCACACTGCTGGTCAGCTGGCTAACTAACGGCTACTAGATATTTTACTCACTAATTTATTTGTACTGATAGTTATCGTGTCATGAACTCAAAACTTTAAAATGTTATGACTTACAATGAATATCCTTTATTTTCCCCATCACACTTTTATTTTGTGACTTTATACATTAAAACATAACATTACAAAAAATAGATGCAGTCCAACTGATGTTTACTGTCAATCTGAAGCAGGACAGACAGATTATCTGCTTCATCTTTCAAAGGAAGTTTCTGCTGCAAAATATTCTTATGCAAAATCTGTAGAAGCTCCAAAAGTCAAATCCAAGCACCAACGCCCTCTCCTGATTGGTTCTGCTCTGCGTGAGCTCACTGAGGAGTCCTTTTGGTTTCCAGGGGCAACACCATCTGCAACACTCACATTAAACACCATCTCTATACACAGGCCAACAGGAAAAAACAGAAGGGAAGAAAATATGAACAATCATGAGTAAACACTGCCATACCTGGTTACAGTTTTAGTTAAAGCAGCAGTGGCTCATGCTAACTGCAGCCTCACACTTTGAGTGTACAGGAAGTGGTGGGCTGACCCTTTCTTTGGGTTTTGGGTTGAAAATATTGTGCAGCATGAAATACTCCGAAAGCAAAAGAAGAAAGAGCAAAGAATGACTGAACTCCGTCTGTTTGAATCAGGAAGATAAAATAGCAGCCATGTTTCTTTGCGTACATTTTTGTGCCCCAAAATAGATCCAGAAAAGAGATAATGAGGGTTATTTAAGGTTAAACTCAGACTATGCTGCCCACTGGCTTTCACTTGATAGTCACACAGTAAGATGGTCAAACGGTGGGAGTAGTTTGATCAGCAGATGGTTGCAGCTTGGCAGATCAGAACCAACAGTCCAGAGAAAGATTAAAAGATCTTCTTCTTCTTGCCCTTGTCAATGGTCCTGCAGAAACAGAGCAAAAATGCAGAGTTACAACTCAACATTTATCAGTCATCTGATCTAAAACCTGATGAGGAGAGAGCATTGCTATAGGGATCAGACAACATAAAGCTGTAGTAACTTTTATAAAAGTATTTGTTTAAACTGTCACCATGTCCTGACATTATACCATGAGACATGGATCTGTGAAAGGATGGATCTCCTCCTCCCTGTGGTTCTACTGCCATCTACAGAAATGCTCCACTCCCACTCAGAAACATCCTGACAGATTGCATAATAAACAAATTGTACAGATATAATTTTGAAAGAATAGATATTGTGGCATGAAAGGAAAGTTAATGTATAAATATTAATTTGGTGGGGCATATATGGATTTTACATTCTAGACTGAAATGCACTATGTAGATCCTGTATGTATTAACACCAATAATCTCCACACTCAGACTGTCTGAAAATGCTAAGTGCAATATCTGTATTGACTCTCTTAATTGTTCATTATTGTTTTTGTTGGTACCTCATATATATATTATTATTGTTGTTTGTATAATGCTTATTCTAGATTTTTAATTTTATTTATTTGTATTTATTTCATTATTATTTACCTCCACCTGTATTCAGTTGTATGTAGGGCAGAGTGATAAGGCTGAAAAGTACATCACAATATAAGCATTTCATATCAATTAATAACAATAACTGTTGATTAGTTTTTCTGTTTTAAATATGTAAAATCCTGCTGAACTGGCGAAGTGATCTTTTCTGTTTACTCTAGTTTTCCCTGGAGTTGTCCTGATTTTCTCCCAGCTTGTTTTTTTTATTTTGAAGCATTTCTGAGTCACAGTGGCAAAATGTGAACCTGCTGATATACACGTTATGTAACAGGTTGTTGCTAGGTAACCAAATAGTGAGAGAATTAGTCGATACCACCAACTTAACTTAGCTGATGGTAAGAGGATGAGTGGCAAAGTTTTGAATCTGCCTACATCTCCCAGAATGCTGTGTGATTCTGGATCCGATTTCAGATAAATTATTTAACCTTCTACCAGATGTATTTTCTATTGATATTCGTCACGTCTTTTGTGATACATAAGACGTGAAACATAACAATATGTATTTTGAGATACATATTATGAATCAATAACTATATATATATATCATTAAATATATGATCAATATCACTTGCCCAGCCCTGCTTTTATATATATATATATATATATATATATATATATAAAAGCAGGGCTGGGCATATACATATACATATATATATATATATATATGTATATGTATTTGTAGTCACTCTTACAGTTTTTCAGTATTTTTTCTGTGCACTCCGGTAGCCAAGCAACAACTTCTCTCTGCCAAATTTATTGTTGCATCTTTGTTTAGTGACAATAAAGTTCAAGTCTGACTAACAGCTGTGTGCAGGGTTAACAAGCTTCCTACTTTTTTCTAAATTGGTTATATTGAAAAGCATATCCAATTCAAAATATTTTTGAACTAGATAAAAGTTTAAAAGCAAACTTTTTTTGGTTTAAAAGTTTATTATTTCTCTCATTATTTTTTCCCTCTGACATATTCTGTGTTGAACGCAAATACAGATTTATTCCATTCCATTACCTGTTAAGTTCTAGCTTCTGCTGCTCCAGGATCTTCTGGTGGATCTCCCAGGTGTTCACCTCCTCCTCAAACTGACGCCGCTTCTCTTCCAGCTCTTTGTACTGAGCTTGTAGGTTTTTCTTCATCTGCTCATGACGCTTCTGGAGCTGCAGAGACAATAGAATCCATTCTGAGATCTGCTCAGGGAAACAAACAGATGTAATCCCGCCCCAGCCATGTACCTCCGCTTCAGAGTCTTGGAGCTTCTGGATTTTCTCTTTGACCTTCATGTCAAACACTTGCTCCATTTCCTGCTCCATCTTCTTCATCTTGGCCACATGCTCACACCGCTCCTCCTCCATTTGAGCTAGAGGACTCCTGGAGACAAGGATACAAGTTCATACACAGCAGACGCTCACAGGCTCCTCACCTCAGAGGAACAATTTCCAACAGTAGACGTAGAAAAGGAATGAAAGCTCTAGATGACTGTTGTCACTGGAAGCTTTCTATGGCAGACTGCTTTCAGAGAGAGCTGACAGAGAAAAGAAGCAGATCCAACCTGAAGCCAGAGTTTCACACAGACAGAGGGGTCCTTGTTTCCTTCTGAGTAGAGGGGATGGAAGCTAATATCATTTCACTGATATTCATTATGATGTATTGGGCAGGTTCTCATGGTGGTTGAAAACCAGCCAGTCACCCAGATGAACTACGTTCCCTCTGACTTCCAGCCAGACCTCTGACAAACACAACAATCAGCATTCTAACGTCTGGAAGGCCCAGTGGGAGCTGAGGGGGGGTTTATACATCTGAAGCACAATGGTGATTATAAATGATCTGTTTGTGTCATAAGCAACAAATCAACTAACAGCATGATAAATTAATAATAAGCTCAAAGAGATGCTTCCCTTTAATGCTGCAAACATTTGACACCCAGAACCAAGTGGTTAATTTTCTCTTTTTTTCTTGCCTGTTTTTCCTGCGTAAGCTGAATGGATTAATATTGTTGAAACATAATAACTAATGATCCATTTTAACTAATGTTGTTTTGGTTATTTTGTTCATTTATTTTGAATATTTAAAATGTTTTCTCATGTTCCATTGTTAAATGACTATAAATGGATGTTTTTTTCCAGAGGATGTGCATTGATATTCGATTCTTATAACTATATTAGTTGAAAATGGTCAAAAATGACAATATGGTTTAACAGCATAATTTCTGGGACAATTTATCATTCAGTAAAGTGTCATCATGACCTGGTCCAGCTGGTGATTCTAGACGCTCACCAGCTGGGCCGAGAGCTAGCTCACAGCTAGCTTACACAGCTAGCTCACACTGCTAGCTCACAGCTAGCTTACACAGCTAGCTCACAGCTAGCTTACACAGCTAGCTCACACTGCTAGCTCACAGCTAGCTTACACAGCTGAATGTTTTAGCATTTATAAAGATTTTACTGATTCCAGACGGAAAATATTCATCTATGACCAACAGTGAGTCGATTAGGAGCAAGGTAAATGCAAGGTGAGATGAACAGCAACAACAGGATGTGTGAACACAAACCAAGGCCGTGACTGAACCCAGCAGGTCTGCTCCATGCAGCTTGTAACTCCACATTCAGCAGCAGTAACGGGTTCTGCTCAGACCACTCCAGTCTCTAATTGCTCACTGACATTTTAACCCACAGATATCTTCCATCAGTTCAGTCAGTTGTCCTCCAGCTGCCCTGCTTCAGATGATCGGCTGTTTCCTGGAAGGTCTCATAAATCCTTAGCTGTAGGAGAACTGGCCTCACATTTCAATCTAGAAGACTGAAGTTTACAATGGAGTTTGTAGCTGACTCACCACAAGCCCAAAGAACCATGACAGTTGGTAATAGGTACTTGTACTGATATGCTGTGATTAAAATGTCATACTGTGTATTGTGACTTAACATCTTCACTTTGGTCTCCTAAGAACTTTAGAAGAACTTTATCCTAAAAGTTCCAACAAGTCCCAACTCTGGTTTGCAGAAACCTCTTCCAAACCAGACATGAATTTTTAAATATTAGTTGCCATGTGAAGTGTGACAGATGGAGATTTGGGTTTTCTCCGATATCTGTCACTGGGAAGATTGGAAATGTCTTGAATGTTCTCTTCTGAATAATCTTTTTCCTTGTAGAATAATGAACTTCAAATGAACTAGGAAATGACCTCATAATGATGAGCAACAACAATGTTTTCTCATAGCAGATTTCTTCTGATGTCTTTACTCCCTAGTTTTCTGTCGACATCTATCTCTGTGTTCCAGACAGCAAACAGTCACCAAGCCTGGCTTAGTTTGATCAGGACCTCCATTCACATCTCCCCAAATGAACCAGACTTTCTAGACAAACAAACTACAGTTGGAATTAAAGTGGGCTGAACGGCTGGTGAGAATGAACCCTAAGTTTTTTCAGTTTTTAGAAAACAAGCATGTTATGTTTCATGTTCATCTCATTTTGTATTCACCCAATTCCTCTACCTGGTATGGATCTAGCATTCCCTGATAAAACCCCCAGATTTCATAGAGAGCAAACAGACTAAAAGCAATGCAGTTGAAAAAAAGACAGGAGTCAGGAGAGAGGGGAAGCTGGAGCTTTTTCTCTAGGGAGTGAAGAAGTGAGGTAACTTACATGCCATCAGGTGTGTCAGGTCTAAAAACAAAAAAAGAAAGAAACGCACAGACACTTAGCATGCTGCCATAAATCATGCATTAGCTTGTGACAGTGTGCTGGTGGTTTAGCAGTCAGATGGTGCCTCAGATAGAGTTGGATTAAATCCAGCTGATGACCAGTTAGTTGGGGTTAGTGCTGGCTCGTTTGGATAAGACATCAGTGAAGCTTTAGTCAGTCTGTGGTCTAAAAGGAACTTCAGGGTCAAACTGGGAGCAATCAGCTCCCAGAACCTCCAGCTGGGCCGCTAAGCTAACCCTAGGAGCCTTTTCTTCATTAATGTGACCTGTAGGAGGTTGGTGTGGTAAACTCACTTGGTTAGCTGGCCCTTGTTCTTATTGTTGTCAACTCCATTATAGGTGACAGCAGCCAGCTTCCTGCTGCGGTAGTTCTCATAGTGGACGTTGTTGGTGACGTCCTTCAGGTCCTGCATATGAGTCCTGAAACCAAGAAGAAATCTGTTACCTCCTCTATGGGATGAATCGACATGACTTTTTGTTTGGTAAGCTGCAATGTCATACGAGTGAGTTCATGTAAACCAGGGATCTGCAACCTGCAACAATGGCTCTAAATAACTCCAGCAAAAACTTAAGAAGAACCAGCTAATATTTTTAATTTTAGATATAACAACAAATAGATTCTAGTCCTTTATAATTTGATTGTTATTTTAAATCCTAAAAATAAAAATCAAATGGTGGTTCTTTCACAGGACAACCCATTTCCTGTAGAAGACTTTCATCTAAAAGTATAAGCAGCCTTTTTTCAGAAATTCATCTAAAATTTGTGGCTATAAATGTCATTTAACTGGCTTTAAATGGCTCTTTAGGCTGTAAAATCTGTAGAGAGATGTGGGCTTTCACTCACCTTATCAGCATGTTACGGAGAATAGTAAAATCACAGTGGTCTCCATTTTCAACTGCAGATAAAAGAGGAATGATTGAAACAGAGCTGCTAACAGTGAAGCGTCACAGTGGTCCCAAACTCAGACTTTTCCTTGAAAACCAAGTCATTATTCTTTACATCTAAATGTGCACCAGGCAGCAGCTCAGTGTGGAACTAAGCCAGGTAAAAACAAGCCCACCTGCTGCAGTACTGCAACATGCCACAGTGTGGCATCCCATGCATTCCTCCACAGTGAAGCTCACCACAGTCCTCTGAGGTTTCTCTGTGGTAGAGTGACTTGCATAGCTTCTCAGGGACCTTGCCCTCCGTCTCGCTCTCTTCCCGCCTGCTCTTTATATTTATGCTGACATGTTGCCAAAAACATTTTTGGTATTCCAGATCTCCCTCCCAGAGGACGGCCAACCCTCGCCCAAAACCAGTTTCATAGCAGCACGCCTACAACTCGTCTAATTGGCCGTGTTGTGTTCAGTCCTTCGCCTTGCTTTTTCCATATTGATCCAAGCAGATTCTTTATGATGTTTAACTTGTTTACTGCTTCAGTCATCTGCTGCTCTGTGTGCTGCAGATGTTTGAGAGGTCTTCCCACAGAGCCACGGCAGCTTCCTGTGTCACGTCAAACAGCATGAGACTTTCACATCCTCTGAGCAAATGAAATCTGTAGTCTGTCCTGCTGCTTGCCTCAGCGTAACAATCTTTTATTCAGATTAAGCTTTTCTTCACTTGAGCTATAAACAGAATGTAGATCTAAAGGTTAGAGTTGAGGCATATGAAGTTATGCCAACTTTATATGCCTTAATTTGCTACAATTAGTCGTCTTGTCATCAAAAACAGAACAAGCTGATGTTGGGAACGTACAATATTCAAAATGCATTTCCATAATATTCACATTACATGACTGTCATATAACCACAGATTTTCATATATTTGATTCACATTCTCGCTTCTTTTCTCTCATTCAGTACATTTCATTATTGTCACCTTCCTAAAATAATGGCCTTGGTCTTTTTTTTCCAAAAGTGATTTTTTTTTTGCCTAAATTGGTGTTTCTCAACCTTTTTCAGCCCAGCGCCCCCCTAACCTTTATCCAGGTCCCTCACTGCCCCCCACCAAAGAATGTTCAGGCTACTTTGCACTGACCATTATTTTATCATTAATATTACTATCACTATTGTATATGTTTTGATTTTTATGCTTGTTTCTGTATTTGTCATCAAAAATAATTTCCCAGAGAACAAAAAAGTCATGGGAATAGAAATTATTTTCACAGGCGTCTACAAAAAATGCAATGAACATTGAAGTTAAAATTGGTAACAGCAGCCAATCAGAGTGGAAACAATATTCTTATTTTGTGCCATTTTCTAGGGTTAGGGTTAGGTATATTCCACAAAATGACCAGATTTTAATGTCATACAGATATGAGACAGAAACATGGATTATACCTTTATATAGACCTGTCTATTGATTTATAGATTAAGAGTTTTACTGGACAGAAATTACAAAGAACAAATCTGGTTCTTAATCAAATCCTAATGAGTCAAATTTAAAGTGTCATGGAGTCTCAGCCTCATGACATTAACACTGATATGAAAAATAATATTGAAAAAACATAAATAATTCTTTAATGTTATGATCTGTAAGATATAATTATTCTCAGTACTAGATATGGTCTCAACAAACCCATGACACTTCAACAATATTATTTTACCTTTTATCTGGAAATAGTGTGTTTATTCTTGTCATACAGTCTCTGTATTAATTATTGCTCTAAAGGTCTTGCTATACCAGTTTATTCCTCTGTATTTTCTTTAGTTTCTTAGTTTATTCTTGCATTTTGTTCTTCATTCATTTCCATTTCATTTCCACTTTGATTAGTATTATCATCTCTTGGTTTATTGCTATGTCCACTTTAGTTTCTTTCCTGTTGCTATTTTTATTTGATCATTTATTGACCATCAGTAATCTTCACTCATCATCTGCTGCGCCGCCTAATCGTCATGTGTTTCATATCATGTGTTGATTTTTTCATTGTTCAGCGTTGGATTCTCTGTTTTTATGCCATAATTCACATCTAGTTCGTCGCTCCTTTTTATGTCCCGCTTCTCCTGTTTCAGAGTTTTGCGCAATGTGTGCGTCTATTTTTTAAGCCCCCTAAGGTGCAGGGCGGTTGGGAAGAGTATTGATGGGGAAAAGACAGACTGACATAAACCTTTTGAAACAACGGAAACAATTTCTACATTCTGATTATTGAAATGTAAAAGTGCTGTGTTGTTCTATCAGCCCGTTTCATACCGGACCACTTACAGCTCCGGTGTTAACGCTATAAAATGAACGTTCTCTATCTGGTGTCACCATGGAGGGATTTCTTCATTTTTCAGAGGGAGACACAGTGAAGGTATCGTGATTTTAGCTACCAGTAGCAGGAGAACGGAGCTGCGCCAAGAAGCTAACAGAAGCTACAAGCACTGAATAGAAGAAGAGCTGCCATCGATGCAGTGATAAGCTCTTAGTGATAAGCTGCTGAAATAAGTGAACTTTTTTCTTATATTCTATTTTCCAGTGTGTCAGCAGCTCAACATGCGTGGAAACTGTGAGGTGTTCAATAGTGGGACGTCCCACTGGCTGCTATTGATGAGCTAACAGCTCTGACCTTCAGCCACGCCCCAGGGGTACTGCCTGCCCCGGACCCGCTTCCCGTTGACCTCGATGATCGTGTTGCTGCCGACTACAGCGAGGGGCAAACGATCCTGCAGACAGGAGGGAGAGGACGCCGGTTACACGGCTAGAGACACATGACCATAAACATGCATCTAAAACCATTTCAAAAGTCTCAGAGGAGCGTCAAAGAGGAGCTGACCTTAATTTTTCTTATCATCTTCATCTCCTCCTCATTGTCCGTCTCTGGGAAGTCGTAGATTTTGATTTTATGCTCATGGATTTCTTTCATGATCTGCATGCAGCACAGGAATAGCGGGGTGTGGGATGTGAGACAAACACCCAGAAACATCAATAGTTACAGCTGAAGGGGGTCAATACACAACAGGGGTCAGACCATCAACCAGGTTGCTCTGACGTTATAAAGCAGCGTTAGTGCAGCTGTTATCAGTGTCATTAAACAACACAAACCTGTATGTAGTCTATGAGGTTACATAATAAAGATATGTTGTGTAATAAATTGATTTTAATTTATTAAACTAAAATGATTGAATCAGCAACAAAGCAGATTAATATGAGCTGTAAGTAACAAATAACTGATCTGGAGGTATTTATTAGAGTGCAGAGAAAATCCTGCAGGCTGATGCAGAATCTCAAACACTTCACAGCATCAACGGGAAAATAATCTGCCGCCACAGTTATCAAATAATAACTAGGTCTGTTTCTTTAATACGGTACAATCAAGACAGTTTGGATGAGGCATTCATTAAAAAAAAACTAACAAACATGACAAAAGTGACAAACGAAAAAAAAAAGTAGATGGAGCAAAAATTAATATCAACAATGACAGAACGGAGAAATCAACAGGAACCTATGAACTCTGTGTCCTGAAGTCACAGCTAGAATCACAGTGACTGACAATTCAAATGTTGTGGTTTCTGTAGTGAGCATGAAACTGTGTGGGTTGCATCAGTCTCCAGGTATATGTGCGTATGCTGAAGAAGTGGACGCTTCCTGTTAAAGCTGCAAGATGTAATTCTGATGCAGGTCTTTTTTGTTTTTTTACATATTTGCTAAAACTGTCACTATGTCTTGACAGTAGAACATGAGGGAGATCATCTCTGCCTCGTCTCTGAGCTCCTGCTGCCATCTGCAGAAACACACCAGTCAGAAACAAGTGCTACCAATCACCCTTGTGTAAGATCCTCCACATCCTCCCTATTGCTCTTGGCTACGCTATGCTAGTAAGTACTCCCAGGCTTTGTTTTGGGCAAATGCAGACCCAAAATAGAGCAGTAATAATGTATCCAATTATTTAAACTAGTCTTTAACCTATAAGCTTAAGGTGTATTTGTTGGGTTTAGAACACCTTTAGAACACTAAACGTGTTTCTTTTTTGTGACACAAAAAAACAATGTTAGTGTTGGGAGAGACAGCCTGAGGATGCCTTCATGATTCAAAGGAAACTAGTAAAGAGAAACGGCAGTGAACATGAACTCAGTAAAACTGTAGAACTGAAGAGGAGGCTGAGTGCAGCTGCAGGCAGATGGTAAACACACACCTGTTTTTTGAACTGTTGACACTCTTCCGGAGTCATTGTGTCAGCTTTGGCGATGAGGGGAATGACGTTGACTTTTTCATGTAACCGCTTCATGAATTCAATGTCTAGCGGCTTCAGCCTAGAGACAGCAGCAAGTCACAAGGTTTCAGTTAGTAGGACAGACAATAATTCATGATACTGGGTTCATTCAGAAAGTAATGTTGATCTGTACGCTGTGGCAGATTTAAGAAGTCATGTGCAGCTGTCAGTTTGCTGCCATACAGTGTCTAAGACAGGGTCTGGTGGGTCTCAAAACCAGAACTACAAAAAACAAACTGCACTGACTCAGGCACCTGACTGGGACCATTACACACAAAAACTTACTAAAATAGAAGGTCAATAATATCGGAATCAGAATCAGCATTGTTATCAACATGTTTAGGACACATTCTCAGTCTAGCTATCAAGCTATTGTTCTGAGGAGCAGAAACCCAGACTCCCTATTCAGCAGCAGATGCTGCAAATAACTTCAGTCCATATGGTGGCAGACCTCAGAGGTGGACACAGTCCAGCACACAGGGTCACTGTGGGCCAAAGGGCTCAACAAGCATCAAAAACAAAACCCTCTTCTGGTTAAGTAGACCTGTGTGGCCTGGTGTGTGTGTGAGGAAGTTTGGCAGTAGCAGCAGCAGATGAGAGGAATGAGGTCTCCAGGTCAGTGAGCTCAGGGCAGATTACACCAATATTATTCCAGCCGCTTAGCCAGCTAGGAGGCCGCAGGCAGGACGGGCCTGAGCACGGCCAGCAGTCAGCCGGGTTGGCAGTGCAAACACACAGAGCGTCCTGTTAGCAATCACAACTTGAAACTGCCCAGCAGCACTCACCCATGACCAGACGGAGCGATGAAGTACAGGCAGCAGTGGACTCTGCTGTCTGGCATCAGCCGCCTGTTGACACGCGACTCTGAGTTGAGGAAGTCTTCAAACTTATTGTCGATGTAGTCGGTCACCGGCTGCCAGCTGGAAAGGGGAAAGGAGGATTAGAATTCAAGGTTAAATATCAGAGCAAAAACAAAAGATGGATGTCTAACATTCTGCTCTACGGTCTTAACATCTATAAACTTGCCAAACTTGTATGTATTCTATTGGAATCTCATGTGACAAACCAGCACAAAGCAGTCAAGGATTGTGAAGTAGAAGGAAAATGATACATGGTTTCCAAACTTTTGTACTGGTTGTACTCCGAACAATTTGGTGTGTATTTGTGCTCATCCTCCCAGAATGAATACTGTTTAGAAGCAGGTTTCACAGGGCGAGCAGCTTTCAATATAAACTTGCTTCCTCTGTCTTTTATAAACCACCAGCTCAAGTTCATTTGGGTCAGATGGAAAACCTGTTCAACCCTGGGCCATTCTGTTCTTTACTGCCTGATTATAGTTATGGTGGGATATTTACTGCCATTGTCATGCTGAGAGCTGAAGCTCCTTGTCTGATTACAAAGTTTCTTTTCAAAATTTACTAAATCCAATTTTCCAGAAAGTCTGACCAGCTTCTCTGCTGAAGAAAAGTTTTCCCCCATGATGATGCTGCCACCACCACATTTCACCATGGGGATATGGCATCAGTAATGTGCAGTGTTTTCACCAGACACAGCACCAGACATTTATTTGCCATGTCCCTCTACATGACTGGACTGCAGATGGCAGTTCTTCCTGCTGGTGGATTTTATTGATGGAAACATCAATACACTCTTTTTCAGATGTTTTTTAGAGGTATATGATATATGATATTCTGGTCACAATACGATATGTATCAATATTGTATCAATATGTATCAATATTTGTTGAGTGATACAATTCGCTATGATTCAGTGCATTACTGATTAAAAGCACCAACTACACAATACCTGACTAATTGGACAGTCTAACGGTCTGCAGCTGGACAAAATGAATCAAAGACAATTAGTTTCTGTCATTTAATTCATGTGGATTTCACATAATCTACATGAATTAATCCACATGCTTCGTTTGCGCCGCTACTCCGTTCCGCTTCTCTTTCACGGTTAATTATGCAACTTTACTTTGTTTCTCAGTAACAACATACAGCCCATCGTTATTTATTGAAGATTTTAAATTTCCAAAAACACAGGAATCTAATGTTTTGTTTTGTACGTTTGGAAGCTCATTCCCTCTCACATAATCGGAAAGCCAGGGAATGGCGGCGCTTTTGACATTTCTCTGACATTCCGAAAAATATGGTTTACTAATAACTCCGGTTATACTTGGTCTATTAACACAATTTAAAAACTGGTGCGTAGTTTATAATGTGCACTTTAAGCTCAAGTTGAAAGAGAGACTGAAGGAGGCGGAGTCTTGCTGCTACGCCGCAACAAACTAGACATTAAAAAGTGCTATAAGGCCATGGACCCCTATGGTTTAACGGATCAATATTCGCTGATGAAAAATTGATACTTTCCTAGGGCGGAAAACATCGATCTATATCGCCGAATCGATTTATTTATACAGCCTTAATGTTTTTTAGTAAAAAAAATGTTGAAAACCACAAATTATTTTTCTTCCATTTCACATTTATGTTTATCGTTGTGTTTTTTAATCACAGAACATTAAAATAAAATACACAAAAGTTTGTGGCTAGAAAAAGTTAAATGGGGAAAATATTAAGCAAATGAATACTTTTGCAGCCATCAACATTAACATATAGATGAACTCACCAGTTACTGTTGTCTACAGCGTCCCCAAAGCCAGGCGTGTCGACGATGGTCAGCAGAAGGTGGACCCCTCCTTCCTTTATCAGAACCTGGGACTGCTCCACCTGCCATCAATGAGAACAAATGTAGAAAACGGGGTTTGTGTCGATTATAGTCTAATTTAGAAACAAAATTTGCTGAGGAAAATTGGGGGAAAAAACAAACAGAGGAATCACAACATGGAAGTTTGCATAAAGCAATTGAAGCCCCCACAACATAACAAGTAAGAGCAGCACAGATCATGTTTGTTTTGTGAGGAAGAACCAAGAGAACAAAGATGCCTCTGAAGGCATCAATAAGGTTGGGGGGGGGGGGTAGAGTGGGCTTTGATCAGCAGACCAGTGTGGGGTCAAGACACAACTCGTGATCAGCAGATCAACTTTGATTCAATCAGCAGATCTGAAGCTGACCTCGGCTTCCCTCATGCTGCTTTCAACAGGAAACCTCTGAGTGAGAGACGAGATACAGCCAGTCGGTCAGAATTAGAATGTAATGTTTGTCACTGTACACATGTACAACGAGATTAAAGCCAGCTCCACAACAGTGAACACAATGTAATAAATATATGCAATATACACATAAATATGGTGTTTACAGTGTTAAATCAGTTAAATTTCTATATACACATATACACAGCAAAAAATTAGCACATGTGAAAGTTCAGACTCACACAGATTGTTCTTTGAGTCTGTTTGTTTTTGAGCAGATCCAGAAAACAAATTCAGTGAGATAGGATGATGAAAATTAGTTTGGGTTCCCAAACAGAATTAAAATAATTATTTTTCATTACTTCAAAGCCAGAAGTTTATTACTATTCCTATTTGGTAAGCCCAAATGATGCAACAGCATTTTAAACTTCTGATTGGTTCATTCACAATGCTTGAGTTAACAAGCGGCCCACCAGAGGATGCATTTAGAGCTACACCTTAAAGCCACTTCTTATCAGGAAGAGAACGATGCTCATTCACTCCAATGTAGCTGATTCTATATGGTTTATTCATTAAATTAGACAAAGAAGTGCCATCTAAGTGTAATTATTTACAAAATAATGCAAAGTTGGCTCTTTAATGGACTTTCTATGCAACCTTTAAAGCAATTTTGCATTAAAAGTGTCATTATTTGCCGAATGACACTTTATGACAACAGTCATAAACATTCATAAAGACTAGTTCATGTTCATGACAGGTGTTATGTCATGTTTATGACAGTGACATGTCTGTATTATACCCCATCAAATAATGTTTATGAATGTTTATGACTTATGAAGATGTTCACTAGTTGACCTTTGTGTAAGTGTGTAGGATTGTTGAGGAGACAGTTTGAAACAGACTTCCATCTACTGCGCAACAGGGCTGACTCAATCCCCAGACACGCCCCGTAAAAACAGTGAGCTCATGGGAAAAAGCTGGAGACCAGATCCGCCTTCCTGCTTAGGTGCATCAGGGGGAGAAGGACTGTCCTGGTGAGACAGGAGCACATTCAGCATGTGTTCTGAAGCAAAACAATCTACCAAGTCATGCTTTACTTCCTTCCTGTGAAAACATGTTCTGCACTCAGATATGCTAGCCTCAGTTCTACTGATGTTATCTGCTGTCACTTTTATGACTGGAGGTTTTCAAAGAGTCCCAGACTGGAAGCTAATATTAGCATCCTTTGGTGGCTGAATCTAAACAGTTTATTCATAATATTACACAAAGCTGAACACTTTACTTTTCAACCATATGTGACTTGATTCAACATTACATTTCCAAAACTGAACCAAAGCATCCACTAGAAGTTGCACTTAGTTTAATGAAAACTCCACTAATTAATTCATGTACAGTATTCATCAAGTACTTCTTTATGTTGCTTTACATCTATTTGGATGATTTGGTCAGTTTCCCAGGATGTTGGGTGAGTAACGCAGTTATGTAGCATGTGGTCCAAACACATGATCATCAGGTCATCAGAGCAGATTTTAAAGTAAAAGCAAAGCTGTGTTGAAACTCAGTTTCCAGTCATACTTCACTGTATTTTCCAAACCAGAATGGCCAAGCAGCTACCTGGAGCCTCAAGCAGCTGCATTTTTCCAGTTGTGCTCCAAACATTGTTCCTTTCTCTATTCAAGTTAGCTACACTTCTTTATCAGGTTTTTCAGAGCAGAAAACTGGAGCTGAGGCAGAGTGAAAACACACAAGCGGGGCTGAGCTGAAAGGTGAGAAAAGGAAATGAAAATGTCTAGGGATGTGCCGATCAGGTTTTTTCCTGCCGATACCGATCACCCCTGAGGGCCGATCGCCGATTCCAATCCCCGATACCAATCACATAATTATTATTTATTTATTTTTTTTATCATAAACACTACTGTTACATTATGTGGAAAAAGGAACCATGAATTCACCTTAATTTAGACAAAAACTT
>CAEGAF010029724.1:0-26294 GCA_903067075.1 Micropoecilia bifurca | reverse complement strand
CACACACACACACACATACATACATATATATATATATATATATATATGTGTGTATATATATTTAATTTTTTTTCTGCTACATACTGCAGCTTTAATTTCACTTAGGAAAGGGCAGGTCAGGAGGGATGTGGGTTAGAGCTCCTGCTAACTGATTCATCTGTTAAGTGTGGTAAAAGGTACAGGGACAAGTTAAATATGTTGATAATTGTTTTTTACTTAATTCAGTAAATGCTAGTGAAATGGAGGTAGTCTGTAGCTAAGCTAATTATGCTGAATGATTGATAATCTGACAGTCTACTCACCTCGGAGAAAAACTGGGTTACAAATTGACACTCTTGTCTTTTTCACCCTCTTCTCAATTTTTTGGAAAACCTAAGCGACTCAATCTAACTGACTGGGTTTGCTTAGAAAACCTTTGTAGCAACTGGCATAATAAATTGAAGTATCACTGCAAAGTTTTATGACTAGAAACAAACTAGTATGGATGTTATTGACTGGGTTTCTGGTGACAAAAATACCTAAGTAGGACTTTTATTGGATTTATTCCACTAATGGCTTGTGTTCTCTTACAATTTTTATAATAAATACATTTGTGAAGTGCAAAAATGACAGTGTTCTCAAATTCAAACAAACTGTGGATTTCTGAAGCTCCTCCAGTTAAAGTGGGTCTCTCAGCTGCTTTGGTGATTGATGCAATGCTTTTCCTGCCTTTGAGTTTAAGTGGACGGCTGTGCCTGGATAGGTTTGCATTGGTTCCAGACTATTTTTAGATAACCCTATGAGATTATTAAAGATTCAAATATTATTTTATTACCATACTCTGCTTAATTACAACTTCCTACTGAAATAGTTTTACAATCCTTGGTCATGCTGTTTATTATCAAATGTTCTCTGACAAACCAATTAGGATTGCACAGAAATACAGTACTGATGCACAGCACTTTGCACTCAGGATAACTTCTGAAGGGAATTTGATGCACCGGAGTAAAGGGAGTGAATACAAATGGATGTCTGATTTTTCAGACTTATTTGTTCCCAAAAATCCCAATTCAATTCATGAAAATGTGACAAAAGGGTGTGAATACTTTTCATAGGCACTGTAATATTTGCTTTGTCCTAATTTCTTACATCGTGTTACTAGGTTAGACCACTACCCTCACTACACATTTAGTTACCAAACCACCGTTTGAAATACCTTCAGTTCATCAGGTTTTCAAATTTGTATCTTCTTGTCTTCTGTATGCTTCTTAGTGAGCTGTGAATAATTGGTGCTTGAAAAATGCTAACAGAACAGTAGATAAGGAAGTATATCAACCTCAATCCTGGTTTCAAACAGAGCAAAAGCTACAGAAGGAGTTCATGTCATCTCATAAGTACATCTTCTGGTCAGGTGATGCAAGCAAGTTAGAAAGAGCATGAAGGCAGATGAAGAAGTAGATGAGAGATGGTAATGAAAATATGGAGAAGGGTGGCTGGACTGCACAGATTTGAGTTTTAGAGGAGATGAGCGTACCACTGACTGAGTTAACCCCACAGGCCTGTCACATCCTATTCTCGGCTTCGCTGAGCACGACACGGCTGAGGACTGAAAAAGGGTGCAAGTGCAGTCACATGCTTCTGGCAAACTCGCCGAGCTTAATGATTTGGAAGGCAGAGCTGGGCTAAATCGAACTAATTTAAGGTTGGACCAGATGCACTTCATCAAACACAGCCATCACCTGATGAATCAGTGAGTCATCTCGCTTGGAGGAGAGAATCCAAGGATGGCAAATAAGATTCGAGCCATGGAAATGAGTAGAATAAATTACTCACTTCTCATGCAAACCAAGTTATTCTTGAATAAGGAGCAAAATTAAACAGGATCATGTAATTCCTCTGATAGTCAAAGAGACAAGACCTTGACAAAAGTTGATTAATCAAAGTTATACAAAGACTTCAAAAGCAATTTAACAGAATTGGTAAGAGAAAACAGAAATATGATTAAGTTAGAGGAGAGGTCTCTCATTGCACAAGGATTTTTATTTTTTATTTTTTCCTGTCGTTATTTTGTCTTCCAAAAATATTTACTCCCCAAAGCCGAAATGTCCTCCACGTGACAATGAAGAGGGGGTGGAGTGTGTGTGTAAGTGTGCACAGAGAGCACACAGAAAACCCATTGTTGGCCAGACCCGAAAACAACACAGCAGATTGTTTCTCCACAGACAAAGGAGGTCTGGTTTCTCATAGTGATTCGGAGCCGATTTACTGCCTGTGGCTTCAAAAGAGTGGAAACAGAAGCCCCGTCTAAGTGTGTATGCAGCTCACTGGGTAGGCAGCAGAAATGTTATTCACATTTTTCAACTGTAAAAACAAAAAAACAAGGAGGAGAAAAGAGAATCTAAAGATTAATACTTTGGTTTCACATAATGCAAAATGTAATGTGGTATGTGAAGTCATCTAAAAAGTAGTGATATTTAGATTACTACAGGTGTCACCACAAGTAAAATATGCAAAATATTTGTGGCAACATGATATTAGACTAATAAAGGACTTGAACAGGTTGAGCATGAAGGTAGGTCAAAATGGATATTTCAATATAAATTCTATGATATAAAGGTAAGACTTTCATTTTTCCGAGCTGGTGCTTACAGACAAAGTTATGGCTAGAAATCATAACATTGGTGCTGGAAATCGAAAACCACTAGAACAAGGCATGAATGTCTGGAGAAGAGCCAATGCGACTCTCTTGGGCAGCTGTGACTCAGTGGGAAGAGTAATCATCTTGCAATTGGATAGTTGTGAGCTTCTGCCCAAAACATGTCGATTTGCAGTTAGGCAAGGCGTTTAACCCCAAGTTGCCTACCAATCTTCATATCATCACAATAATGGATGCACATTTATGACTGAGGCTGGATGAATACTGCTTGTAGTGTAGAAGCACTTTGAATGGTGGGTAGGATCAGGAAAGCACTACACACATTCAGAGCTACCATTCCATTTATCTTTAGTCAAAAGGTAAAAGGAAAAGCGTTTCTTAGAGGCATTTTGTAACCCTAACAAACAGGAAGCAAAGGGTGTCCATAAACCTTTTGGAAGCTGTGCGTCATAGTGACGACTAGCAAATGGAGTTGCGCTACAAATAATGAAGCATCTTAAAAACATTGATATTCAAGAAGCTTAAAAAGGTCATTAAGATTTAGATCTATGAGTGTTAAACATTCCAAATGGATTAACAAACATCCTTTAGAAACTTTCTGCTACTCCCGTTACAACTTCCCACAGATCTCTTCATTTCATACCAAAGAGTGTTGTTTAAAAGAGCTACCAAAAGAAACAAAATGGTGATATAACATGAAACTCAGTTTTAATTCTTCCATTCAATAGTAAGACAAAGAAATGAGCAGCTATGGCTTGTAAAGTTATTAATATTTAAGAAAACATTCATGCTGCACATTTCAATGCTAATAAACAGTAATAGTATAGATTTACTTGATATCCGCATAATTAAAACACATGCAAAATAGTGAAATCCAATTAATTGGAATCCAAAATAACACACATAATATTGTTGGATTTGTTCATTGCAGATTAGAGCTGCAATACGTCGCAAATACAGTGTCTGCAATATCAACGAGTTATTGTATATTGCACGCACTGATATAAAACTGAGTCCACATCCCATTGTCTTTTGTTCAAAATCAATCACAAGGCAGTAGCCTAACCTCTGGAAAAACAGGAGACTGAGGTGTTGTAGTGCAGCACGTCTCCTGTTCAACTTCTACAGACGCCATTAATTCTTTATGGTTCACTGCTGCCTAACCTTGTGTATACGGTCTCACAGTCTCTCAGCAAATTTTCTCATCTTTTGAGCTCAGTGATGCTGACGAACTGAGGATACCTGAGAGGTTTCTTCAAATCCCATCCAACCACACAACCCTATATGTGTGATACCCCCCTGGGTCACAAGTTTTGCACAAGATAAACAATTCATGAGTCCCTGTAAACATGCGAGGGCTACAGAGAGTGGGAGAGAAAAGAGAGCTGTGGACAATGTGTGTGCATGATGTGTTGGTGTGAGATGTCTGAAGCTCTTTGCAAGACAAGGTGATTCACCAAGCCTCTGAACTGAAGCGTAATGGCATTAAAAAACACTGATGGCATTATCCGTGGAGGGAACACTCACAGAACAGAGAGCCAGGCAGGGACATGGGCTGACAGAATAAAACGCTGGGGAAAGGAAGGAAAGAGGACAGCGAGCAACTACACAAGGCTAATCAGATTATATAGATTTGGCCAAGCAAAAAGAAACAAGGTCTCCTTTTGTCCTCCAAAATGCCCAGAGCAATGTGGTATATGTAAGGTGAGGAGGGGTTAGCACACGTTATTCAATGTCTACATGGGCTCAAGACCATTGTTGTTGTGTCCTCTCACGAGACGGGGTCAATGCCAAATAGAAATTGAAATTGATTGGCTGCTCATAAATCAGTGAGGGGAAAAGATGTGGAGCGTGTTTATGGGGCATATGGAGGGGCAGGGTTTGACATGTTGGATGACAGAACAAAGATGGGCCACATTTTTATTTCCAACATCCTCTCAAATACAAGTAAGCATTTCTTTTTTATATAAATAAGAAATGCTTAACATGATTATTAAAAAGTAAAAATAAAAACACTTGCGCTTTTGAAATAATCTCACTGAAAATGATGATTGCAGTAATTACATGTTGTGTTGTATTAGTTAACTTAGTTTTCTAATAAAAGCAACATTTCCATAATGTGAAACGCCTCTCCAGAGGAAAACATATTTAGAAAGAAAGAAAAAAAAACTCTTGGAAGATTAATGAAGGATGAAGAATACTGGATCTGATCCCACTTAGCAGCTCTCAAGAGATCCGCTGCTCCAGTCGCCCACAACTGACAGGAGTCCAGACGACATGGATGTATATTAAAATTAAAAACAACTTGGACCGTTTACAAATGCATCCCTGAATAATTCAGAACTGCCCTACATTTGGTGTTAAATATGCAATTTTGCCGCCAGCCAAAAATCCCTCATTTTTTTCAGAGGCCACAGCCTTCAACTCGTCTCTATTCTGAGTAGAGGCTCGTGCTCCACATAGTGGCGTGCCGTCGTGATCTAGTCTAGAGTTTAGGAAAGGGTGTAATTGCTCGTCTGAGATCTATAGAAGAGGAAGGAAAAAGATTATCCCCACCCTATAATTTACAGGGGGGCTCTTAGTGGCCTACACCCTGGTTCTGATGCTCTGATCCTGCTGTACATAATCCAAGATCTGCAGTTCATACACTAGCATGATAACACCTGCTGCAGCAGATCAGGTGACAAACATCTATTTATGTAAATGTAATTCATATTATCTTCTCGTCCGACTGTCTAACATTCTTCTGAGAACAATTTAAAACCGTGTAGTCTCCAGAGATAACTCAAGATTAAAAAATATATATATACTTTTAAAAGCATACCATCTGGTCTGCCTACAGCACTGAACTGCTGTAGGTTATGAATTCAGGAACTGTTTTATTTTTAGAAACATTCAACCATTATCCTTTCAAAAATATAACATTTTATTTAAAAGAACATTGTACTGTAAGCTGTGCAAATTAAGTTATTAGAATGACAGTATAGTCAAGCTTTAAAAACGGTTTCAAAACCACTATAAATACAATAAGTAACTAGTTGTTTTAATGAGAAACCAGTGTTATGATTTTAGCAAGAGTGGAGATCTTTTTTTTCTTTTGAAAACAAAAGCAATTGTGTCATGTTAAATATTTGTTTAAATCTACGTCTTAATACTGTGACTTCTTTATTTCCAAGTATATTGTACTGTAAGGATTTCATACCCGTCACATATATATTTCTTTCCTCAAAGAAAATTAGTAGAAATAGTTGGAAATATACTCATGTCTAACTTCTGAATGAATCCAACAGCAAGTGGTTATATTTTGAAGAATGTGAAATGTCCAAAGAATGATCTACAACTTTATCACACAGAGAACAATGAAGGGTTGGGAGGGTTTTCTTTCCCATGCCAATTCACAAGATTTGAACAATTTACAGCAAACCTTATAGCATCTGCATTTTAAAAATTTAGGTGACCCCAAAACAAAAACTTGTCCAAAGCCATAACATACAAAATTATGTAATTAGTAAGAAGTTACTGTATGAATTTATTATCATTTGTGTACACCCATCAGATATGTGATCAGTGATTTAAATACTGGCTCCCTTTTATCTCTAATTACATGAGAATAACATTTCTAAGTTTTAAACCTCATTTAAGTCAAATCTCAAGTATTTAGAGCACAAATCTAAGTCAAGTCTAAAGCCTTTGTATACCATCTTTGGTTAAAATGTACCAAAATAAGAAGGAAGATAAGATACAATACCTGCAGTACAAGTGGTTCTGGGTTGAATGCCAAAGTCATCAACAGCTGCATTCTCTCCGTGTCTTTCAAGTTCTTTAACAGGAAGCTGCCCGAGTCTTTAGTTTCAGCATATCTTCGGACCACACGGTCCAACAGCCTCTGTGAGGGGCAGTGCACCAGGTCCGACCAGCCCTCCACCACGCCTGGGGTGAGCAAGCGAACATCCCCGTTGATCCGGGCAAACTCAGTCTTGTACATGGCCTGGATGAGGTCACAGCGCGGTCTGCCTGTTGCTCTCTTGCAGATTTTCTGGTCTATTTCGGCCAGCTCCTGATTGGAGCCAAGCCGCTTGAGCACCACGCGTCGCGTTCCCTCCCTGGGCTCTCCGTACTGCGCGAAGTAAACATTCTTGACATTGAAGACGTCTAGAAACCTCAGGCGACCCCAGGTCTCAAAGGAAACCTGACCATTCATGAACTTGCGGCACCAGCTGGTGCCGAAGCAGGCGGGACACTTGTTGAGGTTAATGAATCGTCTGTCAGTCAACTCATTCTTCTGAAAGGAGGCGAACAGGTTGTGAGTATTCATCAACAAGATGACGGACAAACCCAGCACTAACAGCAGCTTCAGACAGCGGTACAATCGGCCCAGTTTGAGAGGCAGGAACCGCAGCATGTTGGGAACGGGTGGGGATGGTTGGGTACCAAGGGATGGGGAAGCAGGAAGGGTATCGAGTCAAATGTCAGGGAATAAACCTTAATGATTATCTGTCATGGTGCAATGGAAACTTCTAAAGATGCAGGCGGGGGAACGGTTGGCACATCTGCCCACTGCCGCTCTCTGGCAGTGGTGAGTGCATCATGTTCTCTCTTCCTGGAGTCTGGGAGCCAGCAGTTCTGAAATTAAACACAGAGAGAAAAAGAAGAACTCATAACTTTGGGTAAAATAAAAGAGAACTGCACTGCGTAAATCTAAAATTGTCCCTTTGGTCAGAGATAACAATTTGAAAAATGGTTATTTCATCTTGCCCTAACCCAATTCCCAAAGTGTGAAACATCAAATAAAAGAAAAAAAAAGGACTTTCAGTGACATAGGAAATTGTCTCACAAATTTGAATTGCTTGGGTCATTTAGGAGATTTCATTACTTTTCGGGACAAAATGAGTTGGCCTACAGCCAATGCAATAAACCTGCCAGTGCCGTTAGAGCCCTCTCTTTCTTAAACTCCTTGTATATTCTACTGTGAAACCAAAGTGGGGGGTGGGAGAGAAAATAAAGTGTCAGCATTCAAATTAAGAGGAAATATACAACTCTCTTACAGTGTAAATGAAAACGTACACACTCTGAGGATGATTGCTCAGAGGAGCTCACACAAAAATCCATCACTTGTCCTCCCAAGAACGGCTAAATAACTTGCAGTCTGCTTGCCTCGACAGTTACGCTGCGCTCAGGAATCTTGGGAGGAATCTTCCTCTGCATTGTGAAGACAGTCACGCTGTGCAAAATTTAACCTTTGATCAGAGCTGCCCTGCTTCCTTTTAATCACACTTTGAAGTGGTTTCTTTGAAAAAAAAAAAAAAAAAAAAAAAAAAAAAAAAAAAAAAAAAACGGCGGGTGTCACTGGAAAAACGTTTGTGATTGAGGGAGAGGGGGTCTGTGAATATCTCCACTAAGCAAACTGGTGTCAGCAGAGGAGTGAAATGGTAAAAGCAATGAATGAAAGAGATTAGGCAACAGAGGGAGAATAAAAGCTCCTGATAGTATACCCCTGATGAAGACGTTCCAGACTCTCCAATCAGGGTTTTAGCAGAGTCTTCTAAGGCGCTTTCAGAAAGACAATGTCTCAGGCCACGCAAATTAGCTATTCTCAATTAGAACTCATTAAGACACGCCTATTAGGACGGCTGACTTGAGAGTGCATGGCTAACGAGGAGGCGCACTAGTACCATTAGCGGGCGTGTCAACGGGCTCCTTGGATTCTCCTCTCAGATCGAAGCAGCAGAGACTTTTAAAAGGCGAGGTTTGAGCGCAGCCAGGGAGCAGAGGTTCTGAGACGCCTGCAATGTGTCAGATAAGAGCAAAAGGCATTTACTCCTGCGTCTCGTTTCTGTCTGAGAAATACCTTGATCAGATCAGGCTAACATGACTCATGTAAAAATAGAAAATATCCAAAACATGGAGGACACAGACAGCTATGTTGCTTTTTTTTTTTTTAAAGGCAAAAACTGTTTTTATTTACTGCTTTTTATCTTCTAGGAGAAAATATTTGAAACTTTCACATTTCTTAAAATAATTTGGGTCTGCTTCTTCTGCTGATATTTAATAAAACACAAAGACTGTTATTTTAGGCATAAACATTTACAAGAAGTAATTTTATAAAAGTACATTTTGTCACCTTACACCCACTAACTTCAATTTATTTTACTGTGATTTTATTGTTGTTAATTGGAAGGAAATTTATGGATAATTAAAGATTTTAACAAATACAATCTTGCAAGGTGTGGATTTGTACAAGCCCCCCGTTTACTCTGCGACACCTGAATTAAAATCCAGGGTAAGTCATAAAACAATATGCCTTTAAACATCACACTGTGCACTATTAATTTGATTCCTGAAAAATGGCAGCGGCAACATCATGATATGGGTAGGTATTTTTTCAGCAGAAACAGGAAGTTGGTCATAGCTGATGGGAGGATGAACTTAGTTAGATACAGGGTGATTCTGGAGGACAATCTGCTATAGGCTACAAAAAAGTTTAAACTGGGGCGGGGTGCACCCCAGTTTAAACTGTGTTCAATCTCCAAACACAACTAGAGCTCCAAGGGAATGGCTAAGATCAGTGGTTCTAAACTGGTCAGATTTTGAGAGCCTCCCTTTAATGACAAGTCATGACCCATATCAGTCAAGTTTCATGGAGCCGTGATATTGTAGAAAGGATTATCACAGCTTGGCAGAATATACTTGGCAGCTCGATGATGAACCAAAAGTAATTTACACAGAGTTGTAATTAAAAAACATTTATATAAAAAGAAATAAAATAAATTCCTTTTCATAAAGAGAATCCAAAGTCATTTTGTGCACCAGACATAAAGATGTTCACCTACTGTGACTTACTAACTAATTGAGTAATTTGATTAAAAGAATAACATTAAAAAAAACAGTGGCACATTTTGCAGATTTTTCTTTTAACATTCAAGCTTATTTTGTAGATTAATACAAATTCATAAAGATACAAATAAATAATTGAATTTCTTTTTTAAATATGAAAAGCCTTCTATTACTTAAATGCAGCAGTTTTGTATTCCTTTACAGAAGCAAAGCATGAATACAGTTAAAATATATTAACATTTTAACAAGTGAAAAGCTCAGCCTTTCTTGCTTGACTTATCAATAAGGCTGATGTTTATTTTCTTTATTAACAAATAAATAATTGGATATTAAAAGGCTTCCTAATAGTACATTCTTTTTAAATAATTTGAACCAGCAGTAGCTAACTATACTACTTGAAGAGTATGAGTCCAACATATTTACACACGAAGGATCTCATCTTAAATGCAAAATGTGTTTTGTACAGTTTTGGCTTAATTACTGCTACAAGGATGTTATTCTTGCAGAAAAATGGCATGTTCCAATCTGTATACTCTAGTTAACTATTAACCAATTGCTAGATTAGTTGACAATTATTCAATAATCAATTAGTCATTTCAGCACTCAGTTTGAACAACCAAGAATGTGCTCCTTTAGCTTAAAGCCCAGTCACCAAATGTATAAATGTAGAATTAAAAGATCATGAGAATGACATCATCAGTAGCAGTGACATTAACTGAAAATACATGGAACTGAAATTAAAATGTGCAACTATCCTTTAAAAAATGATTCAATGAGTTACTGGCCTTTTCTTACAAAATGTAGGAAACATTGCCTACTGAAAAAAAAATAGCTCCATGTTTGTTTTTCTTCCACATTACAGTTAAGCACAACTTTGCATAACTGTAATCCCTTTAAATTGCATTAAAGTCTGTGACCTTAAAGGGACACACTGTGGATGGGGGGTATGAATACTTTTACAAAGGAATACATAGTGGAGTTGTGCCTCCACCCTTCTCAAAAACGACATCTTCAGAAAGATTTACAAGGATGTGCTTGCCTTCTGCTGCAGAGACGTGAGAGGAAGCTGATTGCTTGAGAGGAAAACTGAATATCCTGCTGCTCTAAAAACCCGATTCAAGTGCCGTTTAGTGTTTGACACAGGCAACCACAGCAGACGTAACTCCAGAATCTTTGGAGCAAGATATGACATTTAAGTAGGATGAACTAAAGGCTTGAATGCCACCCCACAAAACCATGGAGTTGTTTCACCTCCCTCTTCATTTGGGAGAAAGACAGAAACAGCCTGGGTGAGTGACATCAAGAGCTGAACATCACTGACTAATGAGGTGCAAAAGGGGACGAGTGATACGGGCAATTATTTGGCGTATACTAAAGAGATTTTTTTTAATAATTTGAACGAGATCAAATCATACAGCTGAATGAGGCACCAAAAATACATTCCAAGTTCTTACACAGTTTTCTCACATACACGATGCTTACATTTTTTTGGAGGAGCTGGCCCAAGTAACTGGAGAGAGGGAAGTCTGGTTCTCTCAGATTACGCTGCTGCCCTCATGACCTGACCCGCGAACATGACTGATTGATTGATTTATGGATGGACTCATCAAGGAGGACACAAAAGCACCCAGAACATCTGAAGCACTGCAGGCTTTACTTGCCTCAGTTAGAAGAAACATGTTTAACAAAAATAGTGTTTGAGCGTGTGCCCAATAGCTGGAGGCAGCTGTCTGGGGTTCTATTCCCGAGCTCAGCACTTTTGATGCATCTCTTCCCCTGTTCTCTCTCTGCCTGTTTCCTTACGACTGCGAGTAAAAGCCGCTGTTGACGCAAACGTTTTGAAAAGATTGGGAAAAAATGGCCGATATGGGTGACCCCAAGAGAACTACTGAAAAGAAAGAATGCAAAGTCATATCTGAGATTTTGGGGAGAAAAAAAAAAAAAAGACATCTTGATAACCCGACAGACTTAGTGGAGCAATGTTTTTCATAGAACTTTTCAGAAGGTGTCCCACAAATCGAGAAAAAGTGATAAAGCATAAACTTTGACTCTAAAGACCTAAACAAGGGATCTAACTGGATACTCTCTAGACAAGTGAGACTCAGTTTTGTTTCATTGAGTATTACTGGTATACACTAAATGACAATTTTTAAAAAAACTTTTATTCTTCTTAGCATTTAATGGCACTACTGTGACAATGCTGTCAGATTACTGAAAGCATAATGTTTCATTTCACCGGAAGATGCTGTCAGCACACAGCTAAGCCGCTGCTCCCCTGTCAAAAGGCTTGACGTTCTCTTAGAGGTACAGTTCTCATGAAAACACTGCATTTTGACATTAAAATTGGGTTTCGAGCAAATAAAAAGCCGGTACTTCATTAAAACTGTGACAAGCGAGACTTGTAAACACTGACTGGCTATAACTTCAGACAGTAGCAGATCTGCACTGGAGATGCGTGAATGTTCTCTCATTTATTTAGCTGACAGTGAAAACAATGAGTAGTGATCTGACTGAATCATCTTAGCAGTTGATAATTGTTTGAATCAACCTACGGTACTGTTGATCCACACATGAGTTGAAGCAACTGTAACGTCTTGTGATGTGACACATTGTTCCTCATTTCTGTCACAGAATGCTAACCACCCAACCCGAGAAATAAAACTTCACACAAACATGTCCGGTTGTCAGCAGATTAATGAAAAGCAGCTTATGTGTCGGACTTGATTAACTGCACTAATTGTTCAAGTGATGGGTTAATTTACACAAGCCGCTCTGTTAATGAAAAAGACGTGAGGTGAGGCGATAACATTCTTAATATATTGTCAGTTACATCTATAAATCGAGCATATGGCTCATCTGTGTTTCTTTTTCCTGGGAATATTAGGCAGAGAATTTATCAACCAGGAAGTTCATAGATTAAAAAATATTTCCTGTAGCGGGATGGTGCTGAAGTTTAAATCAAGATTAAATCATTTAGTTAATTGAAAGGATAATGTGGTGAAATAAGACTGAGATATCTTTCCCTCAATTAATTACCCATTGAGTGACTTTTTTTGTATTACTTCACACCTGCAAAACCGTTTATTTAATTTGTTCAGGGTCTACAGCTAAATACAGCAACCTCGACGTTCATTGGCACTCCTGGAAAGGATAAGGCATGCACTGAGAAATTGGCCAAGTCAGGCAATTTTCAGCTCGATCAGCCTTGATGAGGTGACCAACGGATAGGAAACTCAGAACTCCAATCTTTTTCCAATCAGTGAATGTCACATGAGCTCTACCACGTGTGACAGACACTCTTTGGTTTGGATCATGTTATTGAGCAAAGAAAAGTCGAAGTTATTCAGTTTTTACATCAACAACAGAGTTCAACACAGTAGCCGTTTCATCTTTTAAAGTTTTCCCATCTCTGTCATAAAATAGGGCTGGGCAATAAATATAAAAATACATGTGTAGACGTATGATCAATTTTAACAGGAAGTACATCTGATAGAATATTCTATAATTTCACTTAACTCCAATCCAGAACCGCACAGCATTCTGGGGGATGTAGGCAGAGGAAAGGCTATGGCCTCTGAATTTCTCAAGGCCAGCTGAGAAAGGCGAGTGGCATCAACTTAATTACTCATTGATAAGCTAGCAACAACTTGTTGAGTGACTTGCGCAATAGGAGCAAAGTCAGGTTTCGTTTATTAAAACAGAAAAAACAATAGCATGGAATGAAAGGAGAAAATGTGTAAAGCAGCTTGGGAGGAAATATTTACGCAAAACGGGGAAGGTCACATCGCCCGTTTGGCAGTATTTAAAATATTTCAAACAAAAAAAAAACAAATCAATAATTATAGACATTGTGTAATATGAAATGGTTATATTGTGATGAAAGGCATGGATTAGGTTTTGTAGATCTCAGAGTTGAGGTAAGGATTATCAAGGCAATTACACATAAAGACAGCAGGATTAGCCATTTAGGTAAAGTTTAGTGGACTAGCCATAATTTCCCCCACAAGGAATAAATACACTTCTGTTTAAAGTTGAATTTTTACAAAAGTTCTGATAATTATTTAGAGATGACTTTATTGCAACATATTTGTTTATTTCAAGGCTTTTTAAACAGATTATACCCGTTTAGAGCTCCTTCAGTCAACAAATGATACACATATACGTACAAGTTAAAGGCATACTGTGAGGCACTGATGGGGCAAGGTCACCAACGAGAGTTCTTGACAAGGGTAAAGTTCAGCTGAAGCTCTTTAAAAAAGCCAGATGCTTTGCATTCAAGCACAGATGTTGCACACTGGAATGCATAGTGTTAACCTCTAAAGCTGAGTTGTCTTTTTAGACGAACCTGACAGTGCCCACAGAAAACTTGTGTTTCTAATTAGTCACCCCCACACTACTGCTCTCCCACGGTGACACAGAGATAAAGAGAGAGGGCCTAGATCAAGAGGAACACCTTATTTGGAGCAAGCACCAATTCACCTTTCATCATTAAAAGAAGAAAAAAAACACTACCAAATTTGAAACTTAGGGTTGGGGGGGGCAAGAAAAAAAAAAGTTTGTCAGCATGCTTTTTCTACAAAGTACTTCGGTGAGCACTTTCCAAGAAAAGAGGGCAAATCAAAAGGGTGCCTGACTCCTCATGCATTGGAGATGAGTCTTGCAAGCAGAACGTTCCAAGTTTGGCAGATGTTAAGAGCCGCAAAATGGCTCATTACTGGGACAGAAGAAAGCACAAGATAAAGCAACCGGCTCAGCGTAGGCTTAAAACAGAATGGCAAAGGTCGACACAGTGGAGGAGGACAGGGTAATCTAATATTTCGTTTTGCATTAAACTTACATTTTTGACAGAATAACTGATAAGACAGAGGGAGGTTAAAATGGAAATGCTCACCCATTTTCCCCAGCTCTTTGTGTAAAACTGGTTTCAGATAATGGCAGTACAAAGGAAAAGCCGACATTTGGGGTAAGCGGTTCCTTTTGCGGCACCTGGGGGTAAACTTCATTACAACATAATGAAGTCAAGCCACACAGCAACAATGCTTGATTTATTCCACTGGAAATGCAAAAGGAGGGTGCATGTTGGAATTATGAAGACTCAGTCAAATGGAGCAAAATATGCATCTAATTAAAACCCAGCAAAAAGGGAAACTTTGAGTTATTGCTTTACTGACTGAATCAGAGTGGCTGTTCTCCTCTGTCTGACAGGACAAATGCACTAATGTCTGCTCGGGAGGCTGCCGGCATCATCGCAAAGCCCCAAAGCTCAGCAAAGAGTCCGCTCTATAGCCACCAGCCTCCGGTCGCGTAGCACTGTCCGCTGCTTGCTGTGGAAACAAACTACTGTACTGTAGCCAAGGTTACTGATGGGGCAAATCAATAATGTTTTATAATAATAAAAAATAAATAAATAAAACTTTTTTTTTTCAGCAACAGCTGGATCACCTCGAAACAGCAAACATGTGGGACGGTGAGACGCAAGCCAAAGGGGACGTTTTGACAAAAAAGAAAAATAAAGCGCTTCCGATATCTGCACAAAGTACCTGCATCACTTTAACATTAGCTTATCCGTCTCATCCTTAAATCAAAGAGCAGCTGGTTTTAAGAGAATATCAATATTGTGCGCTCTGCAACAAAAAAGACGCAGCAAATCAGACACACAGGCAGGTTCGGATTCCATAGCAGACATTTGTTTTGTTTGATTTGCTCAACAGCGTGTTTCACAACCTACGTCCCTCTGCTGAATTTTGAAGAGCCATCCATTGATTTAAGTCCATGCAGTACGCAAGAGAAACACGTCAAGTTTGGCAACGTTATTGATTAAAAACAAGCTGTTGAAAGATGCAGCAATTTGAAGTAAAAAGATGGAGGAAAACGTTTGGACAATTGACTGATTACATGACGTTTCCAGACACGTTCGTCTGTCTGCTGTAGCTGTTGTTTTAGCTTTAAGTCGACTTCCAGGTAAATAAATAAATAAATAAAAATACGCCGCTCCCTTGGGAGCTTTTAGGCAGCAATTACAAAACGACCCCCCCGCAGAGCAATCAGAAACATTCAAATCAACCACCAGCAGAAAGTCTTAAATGAATCTTTTATACAATCCTAGTAAGATATTTTCCTGTGAAATAAAATCAAGGACACAACTGTGAAAGGAAATTCTGTTCTCACTTTTGTAGGTTTTACATTTAAATAAAGATATTTCAAAGACGTTAAAAAGTTAAACTTTTCGAGATCAATTTTATTTTAAAACTATCTATATCTAAAGAAATAAAAAATAGAATGTTAAAAAAATATATTTTTAAGCACAGGCAGGCAACTTCAGTACTTGCGTCTGTAGGTTCATCAACTTTAACCCCTTCTGTCTGTATATATCATTAGTACTGTTTTTAATGGCAGGTTTTACCCAACCAATTAAAACAATCATACTTTTAAGTCAAGCCCAGTTAAATATGCACAAATGGTAATGAATTCTGTAATGATAATAAGCCTCTTTCCACACCAGAAATTAAAGACACCAGTAAAAATGTCATTCAAGACCTCTTAGGACCTATTAGAGCTGAAATTTTCAGATTTTTTTAAAGCAATAATTTACACTCTTTAAAGCCCCACAGCAGTCATATATTACGGAGTGAATCTCACAATAAATGTCTTTTAGCAATTAATCTAAATTATGCTTTTTGTCTAAACTAGAAATTCATCAATAAGAGATTGGAAAGCCTTTATCTGCAAGTTAAATACTGAAAAAAAAAGATTTTCTATTCCTTAATTGCATAACAGCAAAGATTTTGCACCTTTTCCAGTTCATAAAAAATATATTAATTAAAAACATGCACTCTGATGTACCCAAAAACACCTGATAAAGTTTAGGAACATATTTTTTCCTGCATAAACTCACTAGGACTTATATCTCCTAACCCCTTCTGTTTCATTTTGGAGTCATAAGAGGCATCTTATTAAGGAAACTGCGGTACAAATCAGCATGTCAAACTTTAAAGAAAATTTGAGATCAGCATGAGTAAAGAAAAGCCTCTTCAGTGAACCTCTTTACGGCGTTATTATTGGGCAATAATCTCATGTAGGAACCTGCTGATGATGGGCAGTTTTCGTTCTTCATTTAAAAGCTATGGTGAATTTGATCTATCCCAAAAACTGACACCATGATTGAGTGTGTTACTTTAACTACGCGCTTGTTGGTACTCTGAGAACATCAAGACAAAACTCACATGATTAAATGAAGTTAGTGTGATGTGTTTAGCCACACTGTATTTTATTAGATAGTTAGTCAAATTCATTTTTAGAGCAGCATTAGATGGTGTGTTTGGTATAAATGTAGTGACAGATTTTGTACCTTAAAAAAACGGGATGAATTTGCAAAGAATTTATTATTTTTGCAAAAATAGTTTGTTTCAGGTTGTCTGAATATTGTATCAGCATCTTTTTACCTCCTTTTCGTTTCTGTTCTTTCTGACCTTACTTAAAATATCAGCTGCGTATTAAATTCTTAATGACGCTTCATTGTAAGCTCACTTTTTGTCCATTAAAAGATAATTTTACATATAGTGTGTACATGTCTGTATTGTAAACAGTTTAAATTAGGGAAATTATTTGAAATATATTAGGTAGATTAGTCGTACTGATAGCAAAAAGCCTCGTCGTGATCACGAGGGGTTTTTATCTTAGAAGTTAATGATCTTTCAAGTCCCAACAGTGACGCTCAAAGTATCACTGAAACACAAAGGAGTTTTTTTTATGCCTTCAAAAATTGAGGGAACCTGGGATTCAAGAAGCGGATTTCAGTAATTCAAGATAAACCAGTTCACGAGATTCAGCTACATTGAGCAAGAGAGAAGAAACAATGAAACAAACCTGACAGACTTCTCCGGTCTCCTGGCTGTGAAGTAATAGTGAAATGGTCAGAGCTCACTCAGCTGGTATCATTCTTTAAAGTTGCGCCTACTTTCGAGTCGAGCGTACGGTGCTTTAAAATATATATATATATGTCAGCCAACGCTTATCTCTTCACGGAAAAGCCGCTTGTCCAGAGCTCGACGACTCCACACGGACTTCCAGTTTCCAGCTCAGTTACACACATCTAGCCGAAGAGCTAGCCTGCTAGCTGCTGAAATAAACACTTGGCTTTGTGGGGGCTCTTAACTCTTCATTTTCCGGATCTTTTTTCCGAGTGGACGTAAAGGTCTCTCTTCACAGGGGGCGGCAGCAGACGTGTCGTGTATGAACGTTCATTTCTGTCCCCCTTTTAATAGTCCTCTTTGTGCTCACACAATTTCTTCTTTTCTCCTTCTCTCAGACAGCCGCTCACTCCTCTTCAACACACCACAATGGGTTCTGTGCCGACTCTTTTCAACACAAGCATCCTTACTCGTTACGACGTCCGACATCGCTTTGCGGCGGTGGTTGCTTAGCGACAGTTTTAATACTGGAATGCCGCCTCCCTGTGCCTAATTTCTCCCTTTTTATTATTGTCATTGTATTGAGAACTCTAAGCTTAAGCTAAATTAGACCTTATTTTGGGTTTATTTATGAATATATTTTTAAAAAGTGCTCAGGCTTCATGTGTGCAAGGTGCAAGATGCTATAAGGATCCATGCGTGGATGTTGGATAGTTTTACAAGAAACATTAAATGAAAAATTTAAAGTGGTCATAAAATACAAAGTGAAATGACAAATTATTATTTTTTTCATAGTCAGGTATCAAATTGTACGATTATCATACAATTAAATATGAGGCGCTCTTTGTTCATTCATATTGACCACAAATATGATTGTGGCGTTAAAGAGTTTAAACTCAAACTGCAAATTCTTAATGGATTTATACAAGGATGAAGAAAAGAGAATTCTATCAGCTATTGCAGTTGGAGCCAAATCTCGCAACTACTCACCCCCTGTGCATGGGCAGTGACGTCACTGGAGCACACACATTTATAGATATAAATATATATATATATATATATATATATATATATTACAACTAATATCGAAGATTTTAGTTGTAATATAGTTATTTAAGTGACATTCAAGGTTATTTATCAAATTTCATGTTTAATGCATGTTTAATACAATAAAATCTTAAAATCTCAAAGATAAGGGAAAATGTTTTTTTATTTGTGGTTCATCGCGGGGAAAGTACAATTGTCTCAACTTCTACGGATTATGAATCAATTTGTGAATATGACCTAATACATTTTCCGCCCACAAAAACAACTTTTAGCTCTAGACGCGTGTACAGCGTCAATGAGCAGCAAGATTTTACTGAAATTTTGAAGGCACTGCCTGAATTAGTTTGTCTACTGCGCCATCTGGTGGAAGATGAAAAGCTTTACTCATAACTTTAGATATTAAAACTCACAGCATTTACCAGCAAACATGGAACATCACAATTCTACAAAAAAAAGTTAAAAATAAAATGCAATAATAAAAAGCCTGTAGTTTACTACACAAGAAGCTAATATAAAGCCAAAAAAATACATTAAAATTGGCACAGGAATTTCCGAGTTATCTGAAAGGCGTCACGCACTTTGCAGATGCGGATGTTACGCGGCGCCTTTCCGAAGTGTCACAGTTAAGTCAGAGGAGGAAAGTTTCACCCAAACACCGTGAAGATGTCAAACACCGCGAGGGGCCGACAAGACAGTGCGGCACTGTTTGTTCTATCCGCAGTATGTTTAGCCTTAATAACAATTATCAGCGTTTGGAAATTGAAGCAATTCAAATACAGACTCATTAATGAAGCTGGAGGTGCAATGTTTTACGGTAAGTAACCCCAGATCCAGGTCTTGCAGGGTAAATCGCGGAAGCTGCTGCTCAGCAACACTTCCTGGACTCAGTTCAATTCATGTGCCTCAGTGATTGTTCCACAAAAATTAGGACATTACAGGTACATCTCAGTAAATTAGAATATCATTGAAAAGTGCATTTATCTAATTAAAATAATACAACTAAATACAAGTAGATTAATCACACACATAGTCGCATAATTGGGGTTTATTTTAATCGATTGTTGCTTGCGTCTAAGCAACAATAAAAAGAAAATAACCTGTTTCTCAGAAAATGTTAATTGTGCCTAAGGTCAAAATACAGACATGCTACATAGGATCATGTTATGGTCTATCCAGAGAAATAAAATTGACTAATTGACAACAAGGATGTGCAATGAACCACAAACTTGTAAAGGACATTTGGACAGGAAAAAAATATAATTGAATTATGTAAGTCCAATGAATTGGGGCACTGTAGGCCAGTAATACATTTTGTGATGCTCCTGCTAAAGCAGCAGAAACTGTTTTATGGGGACATTAAGATGTTTCAGTAAAGAGATTAAGAAACTGTATTGCCAAGCAACTTAGTTTTCCATTAGCCAGATGAAAAGTTCTGTTCTGTTACTCCCTACTCGGGTCTGAGTTCATAGTAAACTGAAAGCTGAAAGAGTATGTGTTTATTGTATTCAAGTCATATCATCATTACTGCATTCACCACTATTATCGCATGATTTTCTTTTACTGCTCAGCCCTAAGCTGCAACAAGCGTAAGGGATAATTGGAAAGATAATAATCAGCCATTATGCTTTATTTGCATTTAACACATATATATATTTTTCATTATTTGATTGACCTTGATTACATTTTGCAAGCATTTCTTTGTGAATCTTTTGCAGGTGTCTTTCTGGGTTTAGCCGTCAGGTACTTGTGGGTGGACCGAGAGGAGCATTTGGAGAACATGGGCAGCGTTTGCTCTTGCCATGGTCTAAACAGCACCTCTCACGTCATAACGGTCAACATCTCATCCCACGAGCACTGTTACCGACTTATTGAAAAGAAGGGCCAACGATGCTCGCAGCTCCCAAGTCCTCACACGGTAAATATGGAGATTCAGCTTGACCTTCAGCGCAGATGCGTGGCAAAGCAAATCTTTTACATGGATACATTTTTTGGTATGTTGTGTGATTAGTACAGCTTGAAGCGGCGTGTCCTGCAAACCCACTGGCTTTGAAAAGACGTTTAATTAGCATCAGAGCGGGAATGTTTGAAGCGTTCTGCACATAAAGAATTTGCATCAACAGGATCCTCTAATGGCTTCTGGTTATTAGTTTTCCGGATCGTTTTCATGGTCCATTTGTTATTAGAAAAGCACGGTAGCGTATATAAAGAAAGGAAGGCAGCTATTTAATTCATATTAGGGATTATTAGGGGACAAATACGGAAGATTGCTTTTTTTCTCCATGTGCCGTATGAGGTCACTCAAGTGAAGCAGCTTATTTTCATTCTTAGGTTGATACTTGTAGCAACAATAAACTCAAACTCTTTGAATGCATAATTGAACCTGCTTGAAAAAAAAGTCTACCCAGGACAATTTCCCAGTTTGTTGTCTACATGCTGAATTCCCATACTTTGGTGAGGGGATATTGGTGGCAGATTGCACTGCACTGCAGAAAAGAGAGGAAAGTGTGTGAGCAAACACTGCAGGTTTTTTCCTCTTGAATAGACACCTCACACCTCAACCTGTGGCACAAAGCACAGTAATGGATGTAAATAGCTCCCATCCTTTTTTAAAATGACAGGCTCTATTATAACACAGACACTAAAGCATACAGTGATGTGTACAGTTTATGGTAATTGTAGCCTTGGAGAGATTTATGGCTGATGAAGACTTAGAGAGGTGGAAATGGGGGTAATTAATTTCATTTATAAAGGCTGAAGCGAGATCATTACTCCTAAGAGATTGAAGATTTTATGTAGAAATATGCTCTGTCATTGTTTTCTTATCAACTCCATTGGGGAGATGGTGTTTAAAATGCTGATCAGAAAGTTTTAGTCTATGTAGACACATTTCCTCATGCTACATCTTATTTTTGCACAAACCTGATGTGGAAGTCAAAACATATAGGCACACGTTTTCTTGAAATTGCAGCTTAATCACTGTAATATGCTTACAAATCAAATACAATACTAATGCATTTGATTATCATTTAGCTGAGATGACATTGAAAAACACAACAAATGTATTTTTGTGAAGTTTGTGGCCTACATCTAATGTATAATAATTATAAACTTTATATAAAAGCTTATAATGTAACCATTTGATGTGCTGTATCAGATTATAGCATAAGCTAATGAAAATTATTTTTTTATGAAAAGTGTTATATTATGTTATGGCCTTCACGAACATGTGGAAGTCTGCTTTCACAAAGTGTAGTAATGAAAAGTTAAGTGGATGAAAAAACTTTGGTAGAAAAAAAGAGCACAAGCAGCAGAGACAAAAACAACCATGAGGGGATTTTTACAGGTAAGTCTATCTAAGAGTTTTGCGGAGAATAGATGTGAACTGTGGTGGAATGAGTGCTTCAGCAGTAACAATGCACAGATGTGTCCATATTCCTTGTTGAACCCGAGAAAACATCAGAAGCAAGTCTCTACTCTGGAGTGGGCTTATCCTGTCCCCCAATAGTTTCTGGCTCTCAAATGTTTGCTTTTCAACAGCTGAAAGGTGCTGACCTACCTTCCAGGACTTGTATTCAATAGTGTAGGCGCAAATAGTGTAGGAAAAATTATGTTAAGTAAAAATGAGCTGACACGTGGGGGGAAAAAAAGATAAAATAATTTCCAATAATTAACAATAAAACCGTGTAACAAACGATCAAAATTTATCCTTGAGTGATTTATCCTTGAGCATAGAAAAAATATGGGTAACACTTTATTTGAAGGGGTGTGCATAAGACTGACATGACACTGTCAAAATCATGACATAACACCTGTTGTGAACATAAAACAGTCTTTTTGAATATTTATGACAGTTGTCATGAAGTGTCATTCAATAAATAATGACACTTTTAATGCAAAGTTGCTCTAAAAGCTGCATTGAAAGTCCATTAAAAATGGCAACTTTGTATTAAATTATCATAATTTACAAAATCATGCAAAGTTTGCATTTTTAATGGACTTTTAATGCAACTTTTAGAGCAACTTTGCATTGAAAGTGTCATTATTTATCGAATGACACTTCATGACAACTGTCATAAACATTCAGAAAGACTTCTTTATGTTCACGTTATGTTTATGTCATGTCAGTCTTATGCAAACCCCTTCAAATAAAGTGTTACCTCAACATCAATATACCAGCATCTGAGATGATATTTTAGTGATCTGATGTGAGAAATGTGTCATACGAAAAGGCCATGTAAGTTATTTTCTGCACTTCACACATAAACTCAGCAAGCATGAATGTGGAGTGTGTTTAGAAATTTGTTGATGAAGCTTAGGGGATGTTTTAAACCAGGAAGTGACCAGCTGTGGACCTTACAAATTATGCAGGCCAAGTGTAACTCTTCTCTAATGGCTTCGACTCCTTGGCCCGTTATGAAAGCCAAGGTCTCATTAGTAAACCAGCAGAGGCTACCACAGAGGCCATTACATCAGTCAGACCGTGTGTAGACTTTGAGCCATTAGGCCTGATACATATGGGGAGCTAGCAGAGAGAGATAAGGATTTCATCGCATTACTGAGTCCATTATGTGCCACCGGGGAGAACAGCATTAAAGTTTGTGGTCTGATTAAATTTAGCACTGCTGAGCTGAGAAGACAATTAGTGCACACAGCACACCTCCATCCTCAACGTAGTGGTGCAGGTGGCCCTTAGAATAAAGCTGCCAAGATATGCATAATTTACTCGCTACAGTGGCCATATTGGTTTGTGTCGTGCTTATTTGTGTTTATCTTATATTTTAAAAATTCATGGATGCTGTTCTTTGTTGGTAATTGCAGCCACACAAAAGTAATTTATAGAGTGCTGGGTTATGGCTGCAGAGCAATTTGTAGATCTAGTTACCTCTTTAAATGCAGAATTACTCAGAGAGCATGCTGGCTCACCGGTTTCTATAATGGACTTTCCAACATTGGATGTGTTCTGTAATTTTATGAAACATGCAACTAATTCACCTCTGGTAAATATTCATTAGAATACGAGGATGTCCTGGATCAAAAACATTAGCAGAGGCTTTCATCCATCCACTTCTTTGATGCTCTTCAAGCTCTTATTTTAGTTAGTTTAAGGGCAGTTTTTGGTTGTTCTCACCAAACCTCATCATTTGGACAGAACATGACTATTCCAAATTGTTTTTTTGGGGGTGGGGGGGTTTATTCCTTAATAATATGTATTTCTAAATAAAACCAGAAGGTTGTTGCAGTTTTTTTTCCTTTACAAATCTACCCACAATGCAAATTAAAATCATCCAAGGGTGAAATTGTACATGGAATCCTGCCTTACAGATTGGCTGGTATTGCATCTCATTGGCTGAGATGAGAAACATTCAGAGGGGATATAAATACAGAAATGTCTCACAGTATGGCTACTGTTTGTGTTGAAGGTAATTTGCAGCATGGATTTTATTGCTAATTTATGGCACAGCTCAGCTTTAATGGTGGTACTTTATTATTTGTATATGTTCTCGAAGCTTCTTGGATACAGACAGCTGTAATTTTCATTTTGCATTGTGCTTTTCATTAATCATATAACCTCGAGACACATTGGCAGTGTGCTAAATCAGTACACTGTCATAAAATCACTAAGTGCAGGAGAGCTTTGAGGCAGCTAATACCATCAATTCCAGTTTTCAGCAACTATGTCAGTTCATTCTGGCTCTCTAATCAAAGTATCTTATGTTCCCCATTTTTTCTCACAACACCTCATATATTTCTGGTATGTTTTTATTTATTAGAATTGATTACAACCTTCTAATTCAAGCAAAAAAAAAAAAACGAAAACAAACACTGTCAGTGCTTCAAATCATACAGAGAACCTACTTTTAGTGTAAACTTTACATTTATTAAAACTTTGCTTAATTTCCCTTTAAAAGTAATTTAACAAAGAGCATTTTTCTATTATATATCAACATGCCTTTATGTGAAGTAAGCAAATAAAACTGTTAAGACTGATTTATCATTTCATTTACAAAGAATCAATCTTTCTTACCTTTGAGTGGCCGTTAGCACAGTAGAAGAAACACAAAGAGATCTCTGTACATCCCTTAAGATTCAGATTTTATTCAAAATTAATGCAAAAAAACAACAACACTTCAATTAAGCATGTGTTTTTAAATACAACTGAATCAATCATCCAATAAATGAAGTGACTCTCTTTTCAGGCTATGCTTGATCCGCAAATCCTGTTCGACCTTTTTCTGCCACCCATCATCTTCTTTGGGGCTTACACCCTGAATCAGGTGAGACGGCTGCGTTGGATGACCACTGGCCCACCAGATGAAAAAATAAAATGAAATTGTATTTTGTGCTGCCTCATTTATGGATGTGTTGACAACAGATCTTGTCTGTTTCATGTTTTCTTGACTGCATCTGCCTTTTGATTCGTGTTCTAGAGGCGATTCGTGGAGAATCTGGGCTCTATTGTGACCTATGCTTTTCTGGGCACCATGATCAGCTCCTTGTGCATAGGGTAAGTGTTCTGTTCATTCACACTGATCAATACCAAACAACAAACACTCTAGAATGTGTATGTCAGTTTCATAGGTGATTTTCCATGTACCTTATGTTTTAATCTGTCTATGTCTATGTGTAGACACAAACATGTTGTATATGCAGGAACTCGGTTTCTCTATGTACTGTGTTGCTGTTGAAGGACAGATGATTGCAAGCTGCAGAAAAGCAGCTAGTTTTGATGTGTAATGAGCTTTTTTTAAGCAATTGATTTAAAGTTTTTTTTTCTGCAATATTTTATAAAAATAGCAACTAACCAGATTATTTCACTGCTGGATCAAGACCAGACTATCTGAGTTAGTTTTTCTTCATTATTTTCATCCATCTGACAATTCATACTCCAAATGATCAAAACAGCTAACTCAGGCCTAAAAAGCTGCACTCATGGTTAAAGTGAGATATTTTATTTGCAAAAGACTCTAACCAGACCAAACCATTTAAAACATGAAACAAAAACAAATATTACCTTCAGCCAAGTGCATGAAATTTCCAATCAACCATTACAAAATGGACAGCAAAATACGGCACCTACTTGTCAGTGCTGTCCAGGGGTTTTAAGAGTGTGGGAGAGCTAACCCCCCTTGAGAGCAAATAGACAACTGCAAAATAAATTTCTACTATTCATTCGCAGTCTCATCTGCATTGGTGCATGCTGGTAAAGAACAACACAGGGATGGCACGTTTAAGGACTGCAAACTGAATGTGGGAAGTGAACATTTGTGGGATGTACAGTGAAACAGGTGCTTCAAAGGATTTATACTGATTTTGGTAGCTTTTAATAGTTTGAATAGGGGATTTCTGTTTTTTATTACTATAGTTAAATAATGGAGTTTGGACTGCTTGAATGCCATCTGTTTTAACTGATTTGCTAAAGGGTGGGGAGAATATGTCAAACCAATGAGAAATGGTTCCTACATTTGCAAGAGAAATCATCTGGTCTGCTGAGCTTCTGATGATGAAAACTAAGTGGATCCCAGTTCCTTTAAGCAGATCCAAGCAATCAAGAAAACCTGTAAATCACTACAGTTCTAGATTGTGTACTTATTCCAAGGACAAACCCCAGGTCCGATAACAGTTGGTGTTTTTGGGCTATTTTGAGGACTAAGGTGTGAGGTGAGTTTAGTTTATGTTTAGGCATTTACACTTAATGGTTACATTTAGGGTACAAGTAAGGATTAGGCTATGGAAATGAATACAAAATTAAGGCAAGGCAGCGAAAAGTACTTACGAAAAAAGAAAGGCATACTCTGTGTGTGTGTGTGTGTGTGTGTGTGTGTGTGTGTGTGTGTGTGTGTGTGTGTGTGTGTGTGTGTGTGTGTGTG
>CAEGAF010029713.1:0-29277 GCA_903067075.1 Micropoecilia bifurca | reverse complement strand
ACTAAAAAAAATTTTAAAAAAAAAAACACACAACCAAAACCGAAGAAATGGATAGTGGTGTTTCTGTAAACAACATTGTCCTTCAAATAATATAATTAGAATGGAAATTATCAAGCTCATTTTAATCCAACATGCGATTAATTGCTTAATGTGACGGGCTTAAGCAGATACACACAAGAAACAAAAGCACTGATCCAGGAGTACTTTCTATATGAAAGAAATAAAAAGTTCATGGCAGTAGTTTAGTGGAGTTTTGTACATACAGTTTAATATAAAGACCAAATCAGTTTGGTAGGCAGCAAAGCCTGTATTGAATAAACCCTCTGGAGCTAAAGCAGCGTGGTGTGTTCTGACATCAGCTGCACAACAAAGGAATATTTCTGGATCCGTGGAATTCGCAAACAAGATTTGACATGGCAGTCCTTGTGCAGAAATGCAGGCAGAGTGTTAAAACATTCAAAACACAACTTATGCGTCAGAGGGAACGGCTCGCTCACCCACAGAAGCCGACTGGAACACATCCGGGCAACACATAATGGCAGGAAGATTTTATAGATTTACTTGACACTGGTTCAAGCTTAGCCTGATGTAGAAGAAAAGGGTTTGTAGGTTGGTAATGAAAACTGAGCTCATGGCTCATGGACTGGCCGTCCGTTTTCAGCACTAGATGTGAAGTTTATTTCTTTTTGCACCCAGTTGCATCATGTTGAGAACCAACGCTGTTTCCACATTTCTGTATTTGTATTTTACATTTAGAAAGTGATTTCTGTTGTGTCAAGTCTAAGTGAAATTCACAACATGAAAATGGAGAAGGAACCAATCCAAACCAGTGCTGTAAATCACACCTCCCTCCCTTATCATAAGTCATTTATAATAAATGATGCTGTGACTCTTTCCAATCATTATCATCTGCCTACCAAACATTAATACTGCTTATCAAAGAAAAGTGTTGCACATAGAATAAGAAGTTTTCGTAAACAATCCGAAGTGACAGATACAAGTAAATAAAAGAGAAACACTTTCTGATGTTTCTTTAAAAGAATCTTTTAGATATGCTCAAGGTGCCTTTTGGTGTTGAGTGATGACATTCCACCGGCGGCAATATTTCATGCAGAATGACACACTCCACTGCTTTGAATGAGTGTTTTCTCTCAGCGCTGAGAGAAATGTTCAGAATCTATAAATGTAATAAAGCATTGTAAACACATACTGACTGCAACACAACCTTTGTAAAGCAGAAAAACTGTAGAAAAACATCATCAACAGGAAGGTTTGACACATTCAGATGAGCGCTACAGTTTTTTAAATGAAATATGGATTTAATTATTAAGGTGGGAAAAGAAACCCAAACCACTTGACCCTAATTTCCCCTACATTCAATTTCACAAACCAAACATAATTATTGTCTAACTTGTAAAGTCAGTAAAAATACATAAAGATCTACATATTGTTCAAGAATTATCAAGAAGCAAAGATACTGACACCTACCAGACAAGAAAATGTTACCAAGTCATTTCTCAGGCTTTTGGACCCGAGAGCCAAAAAAATCTTCAGAGAAAACATGGAGCAGTGGTGAAACTTCCTGTTTACAGAAATTATCCCCAGAATGCACTGACAACTTATCCAGGAGGTCACAGACGTACCCAGAACAACGTCTAGATCTCTGCAGTTGTTGGGTCAGTTTTTATGATTCATCAATAAGAAAAACTCGACTAAAATGGAAGAATTTCAAGCTATAAACATCAATGGACCAAAGAAAACACAAAGGTCTGTATTAGATTTGCCAAAAAACCTCTGGGTGAGAATAAAAAGGTCATAGTAAAACTCAAACAGTGTGGCGGGAACGTGATTGTCTGTGGGAGCTTCGCTTGCCGTCACGTCACCAGTTCACGACCTGAAGTCTTCCTCTGAGTGCTTTGTGCATTTCCTCTGGTTATTTTTGTTTAATATTAAAATGTGTTCCTTCATCTGAAAAATGTGACTTGTAGTATTTTTTAAATTTCTTTAATTGTGGATTTTTTGCTAACAAAACCAAGCAAGAACAGAACATGGACCAAAACCTCCCAGCTCCAGTTGTCTGCACATAAGGCTCATTTATTGGCCGTGACACGTCAATTTCAAAAACCACACAGCAAGGGTTTGGGTAAAAATGAGAGATTCATTAAAGTTCATTCTGATGCCTCCAGGGAAATCAACAGTGATAGAGTCAAAGGGCTTCACTATAATCCAGTCTTCCCTGATATGAGTAATACAATCTGTAGAGCTTTATGAGTAATGTAGAGGGGAATATTTAAGCTGCCTGAAGACTTCAGGGGGCAATCACTGAAGAGGGAAATGATTTAAATGGACAAAGACCTTCTTTGAGTTGTTACGTCCTGAAGCCCCTGATGTCAAGGCCCAGTACATCGAGTGACTGACTTGAATAATGAATCATGACAGACAGGTACCTGAAAAAAACCTTTTTTAAATATAAAAATAAATACATCAATTACAATAATCAATAAACAATCACATAATGTATGCAGATGATTTGGTAATCTTACGTCCATATAGTGCTGGCCTTCAACAACTATTAAGGGTCTGTTCCCAATATGGTTATGACTTTGACATCAAGTAAAACGCTAAGAAAAGCAATGTTATGATTGTTAGAAGTAGGGCAGATAAGCATCTGATAACCCCTGACTTCTCTTTATCTGGCATTGTCCTCAACAGGTGCAATGAAATTAAATATTTGGGACATTACATAACTGATGACCTGTCTGATGATTGTGACATTCGTAGGCAGTATTATATGATGTATTCACAAGCTAATATTTTGATCAGAAAGTTTAGTATGTGTTCATCCTCTTTTTAAAGCTTTTTGCACTTCACTTTACACGGCGCATCTGTGGCGAAGATACAACAAAAGTAGCCTGCAGAAACTTTATGTGGCCTAATGACGGCATGAGGCTCCTAGTGCCTAGATGGAGCAGAGCTGGCCATATGTTTGTACATAATGATGTTCCCACATGTGCAGCTGTGCTCAGGAATCTCATGTATACATGTATGTGTAGATTTTCTGTGTCATGCAATAATATAATTGCAATTTTAGTAAATCCTGTTTTTAGTACAGTGAGATTTTTCTCAAGATTGTGGAAACATTGGTGTCATCATTTGTTTGTGACTCAGTGAATATGTCATGTTTTTTTTCTTCTCTTATTTTGTTTTTACCTTTTTTATTATGGACCTTTTTGGTCTGGAATAGAGATTGATTGAATAAGGAATATTAAAAAGTATGGAAATAAAATGTGGCAACAAAATGATGAAATGTTCCAAAGAAGCAAGGGACTCATCACCCATTTTCTATACACCCTTGTCCCTTAGTGGGGACAAACAACCAGGCACACACTCAAACCTAGGGACAATTTAGAGAAACCAACTAACCTAACTGTGGGAGGAAGCCGGAGTACCCGGAGAAAACCCACCATGCACAGGGAGAACATGCAAACTCCTTGCAGAAGGACCGAGGCTGGGAATCAAACCCAGAACCTTCTTGCTGCAAGGCAACAGCTCTACCAACTGCACCACTGTGCAGCCCTAAGCAAAGAACCATTAGTTCATAATATTTATTTAATAACAATAACCCATCTGGAGTGAAACCCTGTGTTTAAAAATGTTTTAGTTATGTAGGTATGATTAATACCCTTCATATAATCGTGGGTAGTTGGGCAATAGGTCGCCTTGCTCCAGTCCGGCCGTTAATCACAGCAGATGTAGCTTTGACTTTCACGTTTGTGTGCTCATCACAGACATTAGCCTGAGACACACAGGCGACTTCTAATGACTCCACTTTATGTCTGAATAATTAAAGTTTGGCTTGTCGGGAGCCATTTTCCAGCCCAGGTCCCCAACCCTCAGAAGGATGGTGAAACCGCCACGTCGGCACCTTTTGAGGGCACCGCCTGTGATTTATGGCGTGTTGTCAACGATTTCGGCTGGAAAAAAGCCAATGGGGTTCATTTTGTTTTGGGTTCGCCTGTAAGCCGCTGCTTCAGAGACTTCGTTTGAAAGTTAATGTGTTTTTCTTACCATCACTGCATTGTTGTTATTAGTGTGAGGCTTTGAATATTGGTTCAATGTGTGATTATTAATTTAAGAGAATGCAATTTTCTGTCTTGAGTATTATTGCGTCTGTCAAAAGGTTTATTGCTTCATTAAGGCAAAGCTTCCCGAACTATTAAAAGGTTTTGCGATGGAAGCTGCAGCCTTTTATGACCATTTAAAATGTGTTTTTTTGTAATACAAGAATGTATTTAGCTGTAAGGACTTTGCAACTAGTTTGTCAACCAAATCTGGTAAATATTAGAGCCGTTAATTCTACATTTGCAGAAAAACAAGACAAAGTTACAAACAGCAAGAACAAATAAATATGGCAAAGAATGCAGAATATAATTCCCAGTTCAGGCAGAGGAGAAGATTTTAATTGTTTATTTATTGACTAATAAAAGAGATTTGTTTCCCTCAGAGGAAATCCATAATTATTCAGTTTACTCCAGCAGATTCCCATTCGATTTCATGACAGCAAGGTTTCCTGTCACACAACACCAGTTTCAGTGATTCTTTGAACAATAAATAGCCAATATTAGCTGTTTTTTCCAACAAAGAAATGCACAGGCTGTCAAACACATCAAGTGCCTTTGCTTTTAGTACTGATTACATGGAGGCGAGTGGGACTGAAACACTTTCTTTCATTCCCAAAGGACGTCGGCTGAACGGCAGCAGTTTATTTGTCAAGGAAGTTTAGAGTTATGAGATTTGACATTTGAGATTACAATTTTGTTGTTGTGGAAGGAGTGCAGGCTGCTAGGACGTAAAGCAGGATGTCAGGAGCAAGAGGGTTCAACTGAGTGTAATTTTAAACAAAACTAAAGAAAGCTAAGCTACGTCTACAGACCAAACATAGACATATGAAACAAGAACAAAGAACCCTTGATGACAGATTAACGATAACCAAACTTGATCTGTATTAACAACCAATAGAAGTAATGTATTTTGGAGGTGTGGCACTTTCAAAATCTAAATAATTAACCAGAAAACCAGAACCTGACTTCAAAAAGAAACTAATATTAATCCTGAAGGAAGCAACACATCTGAGCAACGACACAAAGGGAATCCGTTTGTTACTTTGCAATCAAACCAACATTAAAGACATTTCAACATATGTTTGCGTAATATTCCATAACAAATGAGCACACAGCACCATATATTTGATTGTGGTTCACTACACAATTAATTAATGGTGCTATAATGTTTTAAGGCACTGTAAATTAGTAGTAGATTGGTGGAAAACAAAACTTGTTCTCTTGTATTATAGACAACAATAACGCCTTTACAGCTGACTCCAATTGCTGCCTGTTTGTACAATGATTAAAACAACTTATGGAGCCATTTCATTCAGAAAAACATCCAAACTACACATGGCCACCACATCCTATGACATTCAGCTGTAGGTAAACACAGAGATAAGCGATGTGTGCAGTCACACTTTAACTAAACCGCTCATAAACCTGACTGTGATTGTACCATAATGCTATGGATGATTAGACGTAACTGCAGATTGAGCTGCTGTCTGAGCTGCTAAATAGTTGTGTGTAGGAATTAAGTTTTCGTCAGTTATCTCCAGTTATTTATGTCCTGCCTGATTTCTACAGGAATGCAGCTATAATGCAGCTATAATGTGATTATGGTGAGTTAGACGTTAATTTGCGATTATGTTTTGTTAAATGAAAAAGGACCCTGTGTGTTAAATTACCTCTCCTGGATATAAACACCGATTGTTCTGCAAGGCAGTTTTTACCTGGATTTACTGTGCTACCAGACACAGAGTATCAAATTAAACTGTGTGTTAGTGGATCATTGACTGCATCAAGCCCCTAGCTTAGCTAAACACAACAGCGTATTTGTGGCTCTCCAAAGTGCCTCAATAAAATCATAATGTTTAACAATACGTGGGACCACAGAGCGGCAGCAGCACAGCACATCATCAGGGACATGTGACGTTCACAGAGCCGTGTGACTCAGTCCTCTCACCACAAAGATTTATGGAGGAAACCCCTCATCTCTTAAATCTTCAGCCTAAACACCCCACTGGTTAGTTCTGCTGACAGGTGTTGTTAGAATATTTCTGCTCTGTGCAAAGCAAGGAGAAACACAGGAAAAAACTGTTGGCTCAGGTTTGGTGAATCCAGTGGGACTAAACTCCAGATGCATGGTGGCAACAAACTCTGTTGCCCAGGTGGCGAAGCAGCACATAATGCCGCAGCTGAGCTGCTGCAGCAAGCCTCCTGGCAGCAACACAAGAGCTGCCAGTCATTAGAGGAAAAAACTGAGTCTCCACAGAAATAACTGGTTTATTTATTCCAAAATGAGGGGAACTGGGGACGTAGCACATATTTCACCAGCAATAAATAATACAGCAAGTACTCAAACAGGAGTACCACTACTTTAACATATTCTCACTTGGATAGAAGTAAAAAAGTAACAACTAAGTGTTGGTTTAGTACTGAGTACTGCTTAGTCAGATTTAATTTGTGAAAACCATGTAATCAATCAGGCAAATGTAAAATAGTGTGTAGATTCTGATACTTTGGATAATAAAAAGGAAAAATAAATCTAATCCTTACAAAACAACATTTTTCAAATCTTCCTTTTTTACAGCATAAACATTTAAAACATGCTTGTAGCTTTTTCTGAAAAGTAGCTTGAAGTATCTTATTACGTTCAGATAGTCCTCTGTTAGTCCAGGAATGTGTACTGCATGTTCAAGGAGTCGTCTGGTTACCAGTCACCTCATAACACAACCTGGTCGACTGAAGGATCTTGTAAGTTCAGAAAAGTGTCCTGTAATTCAACAATTGCAAACTTACGGGAAGTAACATGTAGATTCCAGAAAAGTATCAGGTACATTTCGTGAAGTGCTCTTTAACTTCTGTACCTGTAAGTTCTAAAAAGTATCCAAAAAGAAATCATCTAATTATACATTTCACTCCATACAGGACTCTATAGGCTCCAGAAAAAATAAATAATTTCAAGAAATTGAGCAATGGGTTCCAGTTCTATAAGATTTTAGAGAGTACATTGTAAGTTCTAGTATCTTATTACTTCCAGAAGGTCATCTTCAAGTTCCATGAAGGTACCTTGTAAGTCGAAATATTTTTTAACTTTTGGGAAGTAACAAGTGATTCCAGAAGAGAGCCCTGTAAGTTTCAGAAGGTATCCAGCTACAAGTCACCCCACAGTACATCCTGGTCAACATAGGTATCCTGGAAGGTCCAGCATCTCTGCGTCGGGTTGTGCAGATTTTTCCTCCCACTATGAATTAGTTATGGCAGCTTACTGAATGTGGAGTGTCTGGCTCTATACCGGTTTTAAATCCATCCATCCATCCATTTTCTTTACACACTTGTCCCTTGGTGGGTTCGGGAGGGTTGCTGGTACCAATATCCACGTTCAGGGCAAGGGGCGGGGTCACCCTGGACAGGTCACCAGTCTGTCGCAGGGCAAAACAGGACAAACAACCATGCACACACACATTCACACCTAGGGGCAATTAACCTGACAGACAGTCACGTTTTTGGACTGTGGGAGGAAACCCACCATGCACAAGGAGAACATGCAAACTCCATGCAGAAATACTGGGGCTGGGAATCGAACCCAGAACCTTCTTGCTGCAAGGCAACGGCTCTACCAACTGTGCCACTGTGCAGCCCACTGGTTTTAAATGACTAACCTAAATGATACTAAGTGCTTCTTGCATGGATTATTGTGGACTTTTTATGCTCCGTATACTACATGAAGATGCAATATCTCAAAATGCAAATGCACATGCAGTTCCCCTGATAATATTTTAATTAACTCTGTAATTCATGCAGCCAGGCGTGCTTATCTCTGCTTTAAGTGAAAGGACAGCTGTTTGACCAGATGATGTGGAAGCTTGAGTTTATGTGCAGCATGTAAAGAGCACATACAAAATGCACTTTAATATGCCAAAGGTGCAATAACAAGAATCTTAAGCTTGCATAGTCTCCAAATGACTAAGATAAATCTGCAGAGTCTGACAGGTGTGTTGATCATTCTGACAGTACTAAAGCAGGAACGAAGTCTTTCTCACTTTCAGAAATCTCTGAATGTGCTGTTGGAACTAACTCAGCAGCTCTCATATTTTTAGCTTCTCAGTGATGGATGATGGCGTTAGTGCCACAAGAAATTTTGCTCCTGAGCCAAAAAAGTAAATGGAAGATTATTAGAGTGCTTAGTATTTGATATACCCCCTCTCCACTTAATGTTTCTGTTATCCGCTCTAATTAATGTGACTTTAATATTTATGAACTCTGCTGCAAGCTGTTGTCGCTGAAATCTGTCCAATTCTGGCAGAGGTTGACCAAAGTCATTCCCAGGCTCCTAAAGAAGCGTTTTTATTTACATTGTTGACTTATTACATGTCTGCTTTCCTCATTAAAGGTTTGCTTTAATCCAGGACAAATTCTCTTATCAGGGCTTAATGAGCAAGTAATTTCAAGTGGTAACAACAGTGCAGTTGATATTTATCACAAACAAAAGGGCCAAATTAGTCATCAAGGGAAATGTCACGGGGAGCAGCAACCTTTATAGAGGAGTCGGCCTTTGAGCCTCGGTGGCAAGATGGAGAGTCTTTGGGTGGAGGTGGAGTGGTCCTGAAACATAATGAGGACTGCTGTAGTGTCTGAGGCAAAAGATAACTCTGTTTCAGGATTGCATCTCCGGATGCATCATCTGAAAGCTACTATAGGCTGCACAATCAGTCTGTTTCTATAGATGCAGACACATGAACACCCTCTTCACGATTCCTGAACAATCTGGAGTAAAAGTGAAGGATTTACCAAGTCTGAATAACTATGGAAAAATGTTTTTGTTCTGTTTTTCAACCAATATACATCCATTCATCCAGCATTTGTGTGAAGTTATCATCCATCCATCCATTGTTTGGTCATTATCCATCCGTTTGTTGATCTTCCATCCACACATACCCTCCATTAGACCATGGACTCATCGTTTAATAACCATCCTTTGACTTATCCATCCATCAGTCAACTGAATTGAATCCGTTTCAATTTAATTTAATTCAAAAATACTTTATTAACCCCTAAGTGAAATTAATATCTTCCAAGTTTCATTATAGATGGTGATGCTGTGCTTGAAGTATCTTTGGGAAAAGGCCTCCGACTGCAGACGGAGCATGTCAGTCTCAGGACTGACATGCTTACAGCTGAGGCGTTTTCGCACTGCAGGGAACGGTACAGAACGGTTCCGACCGTGTTTGCATTACAACATGCGACCGGTTCCACCCGGCCCCTTGGAACCACAAGAACTGTGGTTCCAATTGGGCCGGCCAAGCGTTTCTGCTTAGAACCAGCAGCTGATTGGCCGCTGGTTGTTATGGAGTCAGACGTTGATTTTCCGTTGACAGCTGGTTCTCACTAAACTGTATTTTGTAAAGAGTGCTCTTTTCAATATTTTTATTATTAGTTTTAATTAGCAATAGACTCGTCTCTATATAGTGCACCTGGTCTAATGATAAGGTACATTTTTTCCCTTCACTTACTCGCTGATGAACGAGTACAGAATGAGCTACATCGGTCAACGAGGAAAGGGAAAGTTTTCCGCCGCACCTCTGAGGAAAAGGCTTCGGCCGCTACATCGAAACTATTGCTTAGTTTCAAAAATAATGACGTCAGGTACAGCTTGAATGGCGCCCTCAGTTATATGCAAACACAACAGGGCTGGAACCGTTCCGCTCCGTTCCCTGCAGTGCGAAAACGCCTCTTGTCTACCAATTCATATAATGTACTTTTGCTGTGCTTCTTTGAGTCTCTGGAAAGACTGAGGCTGGGATTTGACCTTTGCCCATTATGACCCATGGAAGAGATGGTTTGAACTTTCTCCTCCTCTCGCGGCTCTTTGGTTTTGACCAACTATGACGTCCCCTTCTCAACTGCACTGGGATTTCGGCTTGTAGTTTTAGGTATTATTTGAGCTTTTGAGATGCTAATCTGCTGCTTCCATGTGTGTCAACAACAACTTGCTGCCACAGTAACACATATTAACACCTGTCCAATAGCTAAAAAGAACAAAAATCTAATCACTTGCACAATATCCAAAACCCAATGGAATAAACATGCTATAATTTAACCAAAGGAATTATGACTAAAAGTTTAGACAAAGCAGCAATCAGAAGTACCACAACAGAGCTACTCCAACATGCTGGCACCACAAACGGTGCAATCCATCATCCATTCATCTACTTATCCATGCATTCATCCATTTGACCATCCACCTGTCATCTTCCTTCCTTCTTTCTGCCATTTATTTTAGGTTTCATATTTAAACTCTGATCATAAATAACTACCATAAATTCATGGTAGACACATCTGACTGTGTTGCCAAATAAATATTTAAAAAATGACAGAAATGTGTAAATTTGCATTTGGAAAATTATTGAATTTTGACATGAAAAATGTGAAAGGTCTCTGCAGCATGCACATTTAGGGCATTCAGGCACTGTGAGACGTATGAGGAATGGATTGGAGTGTAAATGTGACTTGTGATTTTATCAATGAATCACTCGAGTCTCGCTTGGATTATTTGGTCAGCAGCTTCTCTGTGATATAAAGCTGGAGATCTAGATTCAGAGCCGATATTGGAAGGGGATTTCAGATATATCCCGACCTCACTGTGCTTTCCTGCTCCACACACTCTGCAGATGAATTAGTTTGTTTTGTTTTCATATACACCCCATGAGCACGCCGCAAGATTGAAATTTAATGTCAGGCTAAAACTCCTGAGGCCCATATTGATGTTAAACTTTAGCTTAAATGTCTGCGATGCAATCCGCGGGAGGTTTTACCTCTCTTCCTGAACAGATGATGTGACGTGTTTGGTCCTCAGTGCACTCTCTGTGCAGTCAGTGTGCAGCTTTGCTTGCATGATAAAACATCTTGCCCCAGGTTTAAGTCATAAAAGTGAAGCTGCTGGGCCAGAAAACCACATTTTCTGAGTAGGTAATCATGACCATTAATCATGTTGGCATGATTCGCTTTTTCGGCGACCAAAAGGAATAGGTCTGGGCTAAGGACTCTACCTCCGCGCTGTTGGTGAATATGTACTACCCCTCCCTCACCCTGCAGCTCCAAATAAATGCATACAACACAACCCACAATCCCTTTTTTTCTGACTCACGGCCATTTGGACTGATTTGTGGCTGCAGCTGTGTGAAATTATCTGAATTGTGGCAGTTGAGCAAAAAAATATATACGGCAAATTAGCCGAGTGTGGGATGAAGTTTCCTTAGATGCCCACGACTGTTGTGACACAAACAATTTGTGCTCTACCAAAAGTAACATAGCAAGAAGAAATAGGAATAGTCATTCTTACACATTTAGCTGTAGGTAATGTTGCTTTGAAGCAACAAATAAGAATATTTATCAATTTAAACAAAAAAAATGTTTTTTAAAGATAAGTAAAAGATCCAAAGTATCAGAAAAATAGAAATGAAAAAATTTTAAGCAATAACATCAAAATGTAAATTCAATACAACAGCAGTATAACTTAAGACTAACAATTGAAAATACTGTTTTAATCTACTGCTAGGTCTTACTTTCATTTTACAGGCGTTTCTCTTTGTGATACCAACTTAAGCCGCTAAAGAGAAATACAAGAATATTAAATAAATAAAACAATAAAACAGGGCAGTATTTCATTGTTAAATATATTAAGTTAATTCATTAACAGAGCCAAAGAATGACTTGTAACTCCACAGCTGTAGGTTGCAACACATATCATCAAAAGAAATTGATTTAATATTTACTATTCAAGGTTCATTATGGGGTCCAGAACCAGTTCTAAAAAACGATCTGGACCTGGTTCAGAACCACCCATGTTGATGAGTTAGAGTGGTGCCTGGATTAAAACAGACATTGCTACATTAATTCATCTTAAATTTAAAAAACCTCCAGAGAAGGAAAAATGCGTAAACAGCATTGCTCTCCACTAATCAACACTATAAGCCTGGCGGTCCACCAGGCTTTACTGGTGGACTAAATGTTGTTTTTTTTAAATAACAGTAAAGATGGATTAATCAATCAAATTTTATTTGCATAGCACATTTCAACAGCAAGGCATTTCAAAGTACTTTACATAATTAAAATAAAAATGGCATGTGACATTAAATAAACAGTAACAAAAAATAAACAGTAACAAAGAGAAAAAGATTTTGGAAAAAAAAAGTTAAAAACATTATTAAAAGTAAAGATAAAAACATTAGAAACATTGATCCACATGAGGACTTGCCCTTATGGGGTCTCCTCGAAAAGAGTTTTAGCAGAGCGACATCATACAAGGATTCTCAAACCTCAGAGTCTTAGCAGATCGACATCTTCGAAGACATCAAAACTCGCAATTTAGCCATAAGCAACTCAAAACAGGTGAGTCTTAAGTTGACATTTGAAGTTTCAGTTGTTTCACAGTTTTCTGGAAGTTTGTTCCAAATTTGTGGTGCGTAGAAACTGAAATCTGCTTCTCCTCGTTTTGTTCTGGTTCTGGGGATGCAGAGCAGAACCAGAACCAGAAGAGGTAGGTATATAGTTACACCAATTGCACCATTCCTTCACCTGCCTGTTTGCCTCACGTCATTTCAAAATTATGATGCCTGCCCAACCCCATCGGAATTTTCGTAACTTAAAAACTCATGGTGCCCTAGCGCCCTGAACACTGGGGTAAACCCTGCTGGTCTTCAAAGTAAATATCCCCAGCATGTTTTCTTCATTTTCATTAATACCATCAAGAAAACATATCCAAAGTATGTCTTCAGAAGGGTTAAGTTTTGGTTTGATGCCAACTTCAAACTATTCCTTCACCACCTGGAAGTCCCACTTCAGATAAAAGCTAAACAATGTTTTAGAGTAGGTTGTAGATATTATTCCATATCTAAACCAACATAGGTATTTTTTCTTGTAGCACAACTTCTAACGGTGAATCTTGGTAAAGATTTTCTGTTGTACCGGATCCTTCCCAAAAAATTTACATGACTTTTCATCCTATGCAGTGAAAGAGACCAAGAACAGAGTGAATTTAAGCAAAGTACCCAGTTCCAGCGAGTCCCATGTGAACCCTTCTGATGTGGAAATGAGCTTCTCTTTCACAATGCAGCAATTTGTTTTCTGTGTCAATACCTTGAAAGCAAGGCAAGCCGCTCTGCTTATTTCAAGACTCCAATCGATCCAGAGAACTCTATACAAGTCAAATTGCCTTGGAAACAAGTGACATTCATCATTTGCATTCAGGAGACTCAACGACGGAAGACAGCTGAAAAAACTGGCTTAAGATGAGCAGTTTTTGCTGTTTCACCTTAAACGTGGCTGCCTTTCAATTACCATGCTCTCAAATGTTGTTATTCCGCTGTGCCTTTTGGGAACTGGGTGAGTGCTTGGGAGGATTATGATAAAATTAGGTCATACACACAATGAAACTGCTGCAGTTTGTCATTTTGCACTGTGCTGCCATGTTACCAACCCATAACAAGGTCGGAAAATGCCGCCATGGGTCTTTTTTTTTCCTTCAATAATTTAAAAAGCAAACTGATAGCTGCAAAGACCCTACCTCGCCTTATACCCAAACTGCCACTGCTGGCAATGTTGCTGACAAACTGTGGTGATACTGGATAATGACTTCTCTCATGTGGTGGAAAGAAATAACGGAAGACGTTATTAGATTGGGAGCTAATTTAGAATCTGAGCCGGCTTAAACTGAGACTTTATCTCACCGGTGCAGCAAGTCGACGGTGAACATAAAATCACCTCACGCTGTCAGGTCTTATCGGGGAAGTCTTCATGTCTTAAAGGTGGGGTTAAGCACCCTCTTCATGTTCATTTTGGTAGAGGAAGCATACAGCATGCCTGAGCTTTACATTATCTGGATTTAGGTGTTATAAATCTAGAAGTGATTATTGGAGCTTATTGCTAAAACTTATTTATATCCCTTAATTTTATTTAAACCATGTTTATTTTAATTAGCTTGCCTCTTCCATCTGGAGGTCTGAGTTACTGTGGTCTTGTCTTCAGCTTTCCTCTTATTACATCTGCTCCTTGTTTCTGGTGAGTACACCTGTTTCCACTTACCTAATCAGACTGTGCAGTACTTCAGTTTTCTCTCCACTCTAGTTAACGCCATGCTGTGTTCCAGGTGTGCATGCGGTGCCGTCGCTCTCGGTCCGTATTGCATTGAATATAATTTTAGTTTTTAGATGCTACCAAAGGCTAAAATCGATGTTTAGCTACAGAAACCCCATAATTCTTTAAATGAATCAAAATATGTCACTTTTCACTGCAAAATGAATCTTTGGAGGTTGTTTATTGCTATAGATCATAAGGCTCACACTATTTTCTATATATAAAAAGACATTTCATAATAATGATTGATAAAAATTGAAAACCAGTCTACCTACTGTTCTTCAACTACGTGAAATGAAACTGGGAATGTTCAATACATAATTATGAGGCTCTCCTGCTTTCAGTCAAGTGGAGAGCTAAATGCAATGCACCTGGCTTCTAGTTCCCACCACTCAGCCCTCTGAACATTTCAAAGACAGCTCTTATCTTAAGGATCAAATGTCCTGTATAATTGTGGTGTATTACTATTCCAAAACCTTATTATCTCCTTAGTCTTCTCCTTTGGCAGGAGATTTGTAAGTGCCATCAATTTAAGGTGTAACTATGTAGCAAGAAAATATCAAAAATTTACAGAATAGTGGATCCAGAACACCCACTATCCTAATTGGACTAATTTAACATTTTTGTCTCATTTAACAAAAGATAAGTCTAGTTTTCCTTAATTAATTCCTTAAAGACTAGCAGTGGTCTCAGTTTTACTTTAAATAGTTCAGGTTTGACACACTCTCCTTAAAAACTGAACAAGTCCTTCAGATTGAAGCAAATTGAAAACATTACATCCAACACCAAATTTAGTTCGACTACAAAGCTGCATGTTCTCATACGATGTTTAGACTGTTTACAACACATGTAAATGGCATCTTAGCATTGACTAAACATGCATACAGTAGACTTTGGTATTGGTAAAATCTGCATATATGGGAGACTGACTATAAATACCTATTTTAATATTTTTAAACAACACATATACTTAATATGTAATATAATTACACACATTTGAAACTATCATGGCCCGACAGCAGCTGCAAATGTCTAGATTCGAATGGCAGTTCTGCGTATCGTCACCTCTCTAAAAATAATTGTCCAAGTCATTTTTTGCTAAGAGATTATTTAGGAAAAAAATCTATTTTGACAAAATAAATAAATACTTTGGCCATTATTTTAGGAATCTGTGAATGAGAAGAGTTCCTGCAAATATTTTGGAGTTATGTTATGTTCCTCAGGAAAATCACAAATAGGAGGGAGTCCACCTTTAAAATGACTTTTGCTTCTGCTGCCCCCTGGTGGAGTGGAGCCCTGATGCTGAGCCATATCGTCCCACTACGTTCCCAACACAGTCAAATATTTTAATGACCATCAGAAGTGTTTGTAAAACATATCTATGCACTAATTTAGTGCATAAATATAAAAAATAAAAATACTAATTTGTTACAAAACCACGCAGGAGGTCACAAGAAACACAGAGGGTCATGGTGTGGATGGAGCTACCATCTCTCACAACAAGGTAACGTTATTTGGTTACCTGAGCAGACAGGAGATTAGCGGTGGCTGCATCATGCTGAGGGAAACGTGTTCTCTGGCAGGAACAGTGAAACTGGTGATGTGAAGATGGATGGAGCCAAATATGCAGCGCAACACTAAACAGGAGTAAAAGAAACTGTTGGTAATTGCTAAGCAGATGGTTTCAGCTTTTAAAGTACGGCCAACAAACACATGAAAAACGAAACTCAACCTGTGGAGGCTTTTACAAAGTGGAGTCACCTTTCAGGTTTGCCTACAACTGCGGTTTTTTACATCCCCATCTCATGCAGCTTTACTGTCTTTTCACCTGCAGCTGACTAATGATGAAGAAATGCCATCAAAGTAGCGTTTTAAAGGGCACTTCTCACACACAGACGACTCTGTGCAAAGATGCTCTGCAGGGAGACTTTCTTTTATTTTTAATCTGCTTTTAAAGTCGTAGAACCTTAAAAGGTGAGAAGCAAATCTGGTTCTCTTTTCTGCCATCACTCTGTTCAATATATTGAGGGTTTATGGTTTGGATATACTGCATTACCTCCTTTCTGTGGAAAAAAGGCATGTTTACAAATAGAAATATTGACAAAAACTTACTGAAAAAGACACCGACAGATCATAAACTGGATTATCGTGGGTCTCACACAAACATCTCCAAGCTGCTTGAAGTAAAGAGAACTTTTCTTATCTTGTTTGGAAGACTTAAACTGAGATACTGAGCAATGTTTTTGAAGCTTTTTGAATATTTGTTCTCCCCTTAACCTTTAATAAAGTAACATCTTGTTTCCAAATGCACCAGTTTTTCTTTAGAGCAGCTCCATGCAGCTCCAGAAATATATTAGGATTGTAAAGAGTTATACTGTAGGCCATTTAGGAAGACAAACGTCTCATTTTAGTCTCATTGAAGCCATATGTCCACCAAGGTTCAATCAGGGATGTAAAATTAATTTAGTATCCCCACCATTATGCTGCTTGTGTCCCAGTGTTGGGTAGCAGCTGGGTAATCACACCTATCTGCTGGAGGCCTTTTTAATCAACAGCTATAAGGAAAGTGCAACAATGAAATCCTGTTAACTCTGCGACCCAGATGGAAACCATCCGGTGTTAATGACCCTATTCAGGAGCAGCATTGTGTTTGTGTGACTAAGCTTATGAATTTTGTTCCTGAATGTGATGTTGTTGTTATAAAATCATGCAAAAATAGCATTTTAATGTGCTTATTTTTCAATGTTTTTGTAGAACATCACTTAATGTGAATTGCAACTGAGTACAAGTTTTTAGTTTCACATTTCTTTTTGGGTCAGTTTTTCATAACATATCCGTTTAAGAACAAAACAAACGTCTGCTCGGTTTTATTATCTTTGTTTCCAATAAATCGTAAATAATAGGGTGCAGCACATAGTAAAAGGTTTTTCATTTTCTTTAATTTATAATACAGGGAAAATCCAGAACTGAATGATTGGTTAAAAACTCGTCGCTGCTCCGTCATGCAGCTTGGCTGAGTTAAAAGGTGAAACTTATTAGCAGTGAAACCTTTTGTCTTATAAATCGGGAAACTAAATACAAAGAGCAGACATTTCATATTTACACAGAAAAATTAAAAGCATGCTTCATTCTTAGTGTTTCAATCAAAATGATGCTGTATACATTAGACAATCTTTTTTTAAATATAGATTACATGTATCCTTGTATATTGTGTCAGGATGATTTTGTTGTGTTTCCAGTTTGAATCCAAACAATTAATTTTACAGCAAATTTCTTTTATACTAATAGCAAGAAAACTTTGACTATAATCTTTACGAATCAAGATTATTTAAAAGCTATAAATGACATTGTAAAATGCTGAACAGATTTCCCCCCCTAAGTAGTCAAGTTATCGATTAGTGAGTTAATCTACAGTAGATTGGTCTTATCAATCTACAAACAATTAATTGTTAATTGGCCACAAATGGCCATTTTAATGATTTCAAGAAGGCGGACCATTTTTTACATAAGATAAAGGGCTATTTTTTATGACATGCTTAATTTATTTTTATTTAAAAATGACCATTTCACATTTTGTCAGCCGTGTTACATTCCGACTGAATAAACACAGAACATTGTGCCTTTTGTCACATTAATAAACTTAGACATATTTATAAAATATAACAGGAACCTCTTCAGTTGCTGGATAGAAAAATAAAAGATAAGGATAAAATATGCAATAACACTTAATTTCCCATGAACAGCGAGTTAAAACAGAAATTCCATCTGAATGTTAAAACTTCGCTCCGTTAAGTTTATTTACTCACAATTAGCCCTTAAAACCATCATGTTTTTACCGTCAGGTTACAATTTTTCTCCATTATGTCTCCGCATCCTGTCATCCTCACCTTCATAGCAAAGCAGTCATTTTGTTTAATAAAGTTGGCGCTGCTCCGCCATGCAGCTCGGCTGAGTTAAAAGGTGAAACTTAAGGAGCTTGTTGGGTGTTTATATCAAAACAGAACCACATAACGTTCATTTTACAAGCTGCACAGCAGCAGGACTCTGGACCGTTTGGACCGTTTCTTTTTCCAGGTCCGTGTAAAATCCCGCCATCTTTCCTCCTGGCTCCGCTTCATGATGTCCAGCTGCGCCCCCTGCTGGATGGCGGGAAAACTACACATAACTTCTTGTAACGTATTTTGAACATACCAGTATGAAACTGATCTTTTAACCACCCTGACACAGTTAGGGTTTCCTTGCCTGTTATTGTGTTGTAGGTTAAATAGTCTCAAAATGTAAAGTCATTATAACACTTAAAATGCTGCTTCTCAACTGGTTCAAACTCCTGATTGGCAGTCGTGTCTTTTCAACACATAAAACATGTGCATCATTTTGTACTGTGTTTGCTCAACTTTCACAAATGCTGAGCAGCTGCGTTGCATCACACCCTTCTCAACCAGTCGGGTTGAAGATCCTGACATCTAAATAATGCATTTAAACAATAGTAATCTTTGCAGAGCCCTACAGGGAAAGTGCTGTTTGTTCTCACCATGTAAAAATGTGCTTCTCTTGTACTGTGTCCTGTTTACCTTTGGGGTGTCTGACTTTGAGTTGTTTTCATGGTTTAAAGTGTGCTTTGTAATTTCCAGAATTAACCTTTTTTCTGTTTTTCTTTGTTTTACCTTGGAGGGATTGTTACTGCTGGTTTCATTTCACCTGCTGTTCTCCTCTTGCAGTTTTCTTCATTGAGACCACCTGTGTTTCACCAGCCTTGGTGAGAAGAACATATGATCTAACTCAGTTTGTCTGTCTGCTTCCTGTGATGTGTTCTGGATTTCTTGTATCATCAGATTAGGTTCTGTTGCTCTTTCTGTCCCAGAAGGCGTTTAGAGTCTTTTCTTCCTTCAGTCTCCAACAGTCTTGACCTTTATAAGTCACCAGCCAGACAAACCGCCCTCCTTTCAGAGACCTCAGGCCTCCAGAAATGATGGTAAACATTCAAGAAAAGACAACAGTGTCAACAACTGAGTTTGTCAAAGATGCCATGCTTCATTCACATAGGTTTAGAAAACTGGTGGACTCATAAATATTTGAAGCCAAATGGAAAACAGATATTCAGTGCAGTGATAAGTGTGTTACTTTGCAGATTTCATTTATTTTTACTTTCCAGTTACTTTCACTCTACATGTTTCTGGTTACCAAACAAAAATGAAAATTAGGCAATGCTAGTCAATATGTGTAGTTTTAGCCTCCAAAGTCCCAAGGTTTTAGCCTTGGGACTTTGTAATAGACGTCATTTCTGCCCAGTTTTTCTTTCTGATTGTTGAATCATCAACACTGACCTTATGGAGTCATGTGAGCCCTGCAGTGCTCTAGATATTGTCCTGGGTTCCTTGGTGACGTCCTGGATGAGTCGTCGAAATGCTGCCAGGGTCATTTTTGAAGGTCGGCCCTCCTCTAATGGGTCATCACTGTTTTATGTTTTCTCCATTTGTGGGTAATGGATCTCACTGCGGTTCACTGGAGTCCTAAAGTTTTAGAAATGGCATATCAATCCCTTTCCAGAATGATGACATCAATGAGTTTTCCTCATCTGTTTTAACATTTCTTTACGTCGTGTGACAATGTTTTGTTTTTTGAGCTCTTTTAAAATCATTTATTGAACCTTCAGGTCTCATTCACACTGTTTCTTCTAATCTGTAAAGGGGCAAACTGTCCAGGTGCTCTTAATATGTATCCTGGTTAATTTACAAAGTAAATGTAATCTTCTGGATTCGTTTTATTACCTTTTTCATTTTCATAAACTTTCTGAGTCTGCCTCTTGACATCAAAATTCTCCTCAGTACTTTCTTACATAAGAGCCCGTCTACAATCTGCCTCACTGAGGTCTTTTCCATTTTCCCCCTTTTCCTATCTTCACTTTTTTTGTTTCATCAAATACTCAACATCTGCTGCATTATGAGACAGAAGAAAAGGACCAAAGATCTACTCAGAGATGCATTGAATCAGGTGACTCCCCTGGGCTGGAGACATGTGCATGTTACATGGGAATGTCTGTAGCAGGAATGTTTAACGCATTCTAGAGAGGAAACATAACAAGCTAAAAGCCAACTTGTGGAATAAATTAATATGCTGATATTGAAGCTTCCCTCCTCATCAACAAACTGCAATCATAATCATAATTTCAGTGTGTTTCTGTTCGACCACACACTCCCTTTGAGAACTACCAAGAACCCAGTGACTGAAATCTCATGATAAGCGTCACTGATTCTCTTTATGAGTTGGTAAAAGTAGAGCAGACTGTAGAATACCTGATTTTTGTCTGAGCGCACTGGGAGCTAGCAGGAATAGCAACTCTCAGTGGGATGTTAAACTTTATTGCATGCCAACAACTAACGCTCCAACAGTTTCTAATGCTCCCCCTTGACGTCTTAAGACCACCAGCCATGTTCCTTCGTTTTCATCTTGTTCACTAAGCTGCCATAGCAACTGCATCGCCAAGTCTCTGCAACAAAAAAAAAAGAAATCATAAAAGGCTCAATATTCAGTGGGATGGCAAAGAGGATCATCCACGAGGTTTTAAAAGATGCTCACAGCTGCGGCATGTTTTGCACAACACAATTGTGCGAAAGCGAAGTCGCTCTTAGTTTTTGCTCTCGCCTACAAACAGTTGCACATGCAAGGGGTGTGTTGGCTGTGTGTGTGTGGGGATTTACAGACGACTGAAGCTCCAGGTTGTGGATGTTGTGCAGACGTTGGTGTACAGCAGCAGCAGAAGCTTTGAGAGGAAGGGAGACGCTGGGTGTGGGAGAGGAGGAGGAGGAGGAAGAAAAAGAAGGTGCAAACGCTGAATAATGGATGACGAGAGGTGAGAGAGAGGAATCCGGCTGCCGCTCTCGCTCCCCACAACGCAGAGCGTGAATCATCCTCGACATGGATCAAATGGCAGAGTCCACTGAAGGGCTGGGTCGGTGCAGCGAGCAGCGCAGAGGGTATCTGCCAAGTCTGGGAGTCTGGAAGCAGGAAGGGTGGAGGAGAGACGCTACGGCAACCAGAATGACTGATGTTACTGAAACCCAAACACAGATGCACTCGCAGATTTGCTCATTTCTTTACATGCTTCACTCAACGTGTCGGGTCAGACCTCTGTCTCCTGAATGAGAATGAGGTCTGACTGTAACTGATAGTTCTTTATTAAATCATGGAATCAATAACCGGGATTCTTCATGCGGTTTCCTTTCAATACCACAGACATTTAGTCTTCAATTCTCTCACTGCAGATGTTTTTAAAATGTTTGATGCAGGTCCCAGAAACCATTGCTTCCATTGGTGACATACAGTAAAAACAATGAAATGTTAACATCTTAACTAGGACAAATGGGGAACATCAAATTATAAATGTCTGCAAGGATCTGTTGCAAACAAAGGTTGCAATTTTGCTTCCCAGTTGAACCAAGTCTACCAGACTGTCAGGAAACACAGTGAACTGGATTCTACTAGTAAATACACAGATTCTGTTTTCCCTTTTAACTGCATTGAGATAATAAATTGAAGCAAATGAAACATTAGGTATTTAATCATGTTTTGTTCTTAAACGGATATGTCACATTAGGGCATTTAATCATCATCAGGCTGAGTCTGGCACCTGGATGACAACTATTTTAGTCAAGGTTCTGAATTACTCATTGCTTTGTGAAACACGTCATTCTTTCCAAAACCAAACAAAGCAAACGGCTTCCTCTGCTCTCCTTATATTAAATGTATTGTTCACTTCCACTTGAAACTTGAAAAATATCATGTTATTTATTTCTGTCCAAGCCAAGAATCTGTAACCAGAACATTTCACAATCAAGCTTTAATATGCATTAGTGAACTTTGACGCCTACTTGACTTCTAAGCTCTTCTGATCAAGGTCTTGTTCTTGGGCTTTTCTTCCTGACTTAGAGGATGATTGAACTGTGTGTGTTTGTTGTCCTCGGCTCAGGGCATCTTCCTCTGGGAATCAAGACTTCAGGCTTTACATCACATCAGAAAACCTGTTTGTTTTCTGGATGTTTCTGTGTCTCACTAACTCCATTTAGGATTCAGCAGGCGTTGTTTGGTTGTGTTTTCTTCCTTTAAATGTTGTTTATGCATGTATTTGTTTTCTATGTATTCCCAGATCAAAATAAATGTATTTATGTGCACAGTGCAACATAATTCCCTTTTCTAAAAAAGAACCCACTGCATTCATTTACAAACCCGCGGTTTCAGACAAATCGCCTTCTGTTCACAGATGTTTCATAAACATCCTCAGCAAATTTCTAACAAACATCCTTGAAGCATTTTCTGCCTTCAGTGTCTGTGTTTGTGGCAACAAAAATACAAACGGGGGCCTGACTTCAGTGTATATTTTAAAGTGGAAACTCTATCAGCAAATTAACCATCCAGCATCTCCAACTTCATGACTGACTGAAAAAAGAAAACCCAGACAATCCCAGACTGAAACCCATCAACTTTGCAACTTGAAGCCTTTCTCCTCTGTTATATCACTGTTAGTTACATTACATTGCATTACTTCAGTCCGTTGTGCACTGAGTGAAAGCTGTGCTTTCAAGCTGAATACAATAAACTGGTTTGAACCACTTCCTGCATTGATTGAACATTTCAACATGCTGATCTCTGTGTTATCACCATGCAGCCCAACCCCAAACCCCAAACCCCACAAAGGATGTTGACATGGATTTTTTGGGATTGCTGTGGCCCAAAATGACTGATTTTTCTATATCTTTTTCAAAACATTGTGGTAAAGGTTGCAATTTTTTACAAATGTTACTTGTGACATAGCATAGTCTTACAAAAAGCACATAGTCCCTTTTTTTCATTAAGTTATAATATCCATCCATCCATTTTCTTTACACCCTTGACCCTTAATGGGGTCGGGAGGGTTGCTGGTTCCTCTACAGCTGACGTTCTGGGCGAGAGGCGGGTCACCTGGACAGGTCACCAGTCTGAGACACACAGGACAAACAACCACACACACACTCACAACTAGGGGCAATTTGGAGAGGCTAATTAACCTGACAGTCATGTTTTTGGACTGTGGGAGGAAACCGGAGTACCCAGAGAAAACAGGGAGAACATGCAAACTCCAAGCAAAAAAAGACCGGGAATCGAACCCAGAACCTTCTTGCTGCAAGGCAACTGTGCCACTGTGCAGCTCCAAGTTATAATCCAGAAGTTAAATTAGACAGGAGATAAGACGACAGATAAAAATTCAACCGAGTTTCAGTAATTCATTGGAAAAGAAGGAAACACTGAAGACCTCAAAGGTGATTGGTCAGATTTGCAGAAAGGCAGAGTTGATAGGTGAAAATTGTTCATTTAATTTTATTTAAAGAGGGGGAAGAGTTTAATGGAATCATTAATAATTAGTTATGACTTGCAGAAATGTGTTGATGGACCAAACTGAAGCTCAAACACGAGTAGATTAAAGTCTCAGCATCAGATTGTAAATGTCAGTTTGTTTAAAGGCTGGATGAGTGAAAATCGTTCAGATTTATTAAAGATCTGTACAAAATGAAATTAAAAACACATGGCGTTCCCCTCAAAGAGAGATGCTCTGCCACACAGTCAACATGTTGATAGCCAAGGGCAGAAGAAGTTCAAAAGTACTTTCAAGACAGTCTGAGAGAACCAACCTCTCTGCAGGTTGCAGTAAGAAAAAGGACTGTTTGATTTTAACTCTGGCAGGCGACCTTCAGAGTAACAACACAGGAAGCTTATTCCACACAAAGTCCATAACAAGAATGATAAAAATAAATAAAAAAACTACAAGTCCAGTCATTAGACTTCACAAACCAAAGTGCAGTAAGTCATAACACTTCAGGTTTAGTTTCATCAGACTGAAGGTTCTGCCTCCACAACTTAAGTCCCAAAGCCACACAGGCCTCCGTCTGAGGTTCATTTCTCTCTTACCAACAGATTCATAAGGTCTTTTGCTCTAGATCTGTGGTTGATAGACACATTTCACATCTAAACACGTTGATCTCTGAAACACTGAACCCGTCTGAGGCCAGATTTGCATCCTTTAATAATTTTTAGAAGTCTGTTCATTGAAATAATGTTTCTTGTATGACTACAAATAATGTTTTGTTTTTCGATCCCTTTCCCCTCCAAACACTTTGCACCTGCTGTTTACCATCCACATTCTTGTGAGCTTGTCATTATAATGGGAGGAGCCCAGGGGAGGCCATCTAAAACGGCTCTGTGATGTTATTTGAGGCGGCCGAGAGTCGATGCGTGAGTCACATTTCCTCCTCTTTAAGTCTGTTACTTGCCATGAGAGACACGTAATTGGGAGGATTGCATGTTGGAGTTAAAGGGACAGAGTTGACACTGTCTGCCAATTGAAATCCAGCCATCGGCTGCTGTATCTACCTCTATTACAAGAGGAAGCTGAAAATCTATCAACCTGTTCAATAAACCAGGATGTCTCTTCAAGTGTAGATGGTTGTATTGATGGCACAGGGGAGTCAATCCTCTCAGCTGTGTGATTCCGGTGTTCTTGTTGTGTTTTTCATCCGTTTCTGCCTTGTTGAACTCATCTTCAGCCTCCTTTGTGCCACACCACTCCGTCCTCCTCCTCCTCCTCTCACTGTCAGGCGGCCAATAGGAGGCGTGGAGTCGGCGACGGCTCGGCGACAGCCCGGCGACGGCCCGGCGACGCCCCGGCGACGGCTCGGCGACGGCTCGGCCCAGCCGTCCGTCTGCAGCGCCGCTGATCGCTGCTCCTGTGTCGGCCGCTGCTGTAGGTGACTGATCAGCTGCTCTCTTGGATACACAAGTCTTCTGTTGATCAATTGCTCCATTAACCCAGCAGCAGAATGGGTAATGCACAGCTACAGGGGACACATAGAGGCGCATGTAGTCGCTTGACTCCTCTTGTAAAACAACCCTGGTGGTTGTTGTTTTTTGTTCTCTTTGGAACGGGGGTCTCACATGGAGGACGCCCTGCAGATCAGGGGTTTTCAGAGTTTGGGGCCACCAGGGGGCGCTGTGGGGGGCTTCAGAAAGTGGGAAGGAAGATGAGAAATAAAAATGAATTTATTCTTAAATCTTTCAACATAATTTTTGTTTTCAGTCATTTTAAAAAATAATTTATTTAAATTTCACTTCAGATGCTCATTTTCCAACTGGCTGCCAGTCAAATTCATTAAGCTCATAACGTAGCAAACACAAAATGGAAAAGTTACTGACAGACAAGAGAACGCTGCTGCAAAAAAACCATAAGAACTGTCCAGATGAAATAAAATCTGATCTGATTTACATAAAATATCACATATTTCCTTATTATCAAAAGACAGCGTTGTAAATAAAAAGCAGGTATCATCTAGAAATAAAGTTATAATACATTATCGGATAATAAAATGTTCTGCTTCAGATGTCATGAGGCAGCTTAACGCTAAATTAATTTAATAATTATTGAAAAGTGAATTAAAGACATTCTAAAAGTTGATGACTTTGACTTATTTTGCAGGATTGTCTGCAGCCAGAGCTGGAACAGTTTGGGAATCCTTTGGATAACGTAACACCTACGTTTGGCAAAATAGAAGAAAAGCAAAGAAGGAGAGCTTTTATTCTTCTGAAGTAGTTCATGAAACAATCACTCGGCCTGCACCAGAGATGACCGACTCAGAATTAAATGGATTTTCAGAACAAAAAAAATCAGAAATGTCAAAACAAAGCCAGCAATTACCAACAGCCACTTGAGGTCTGTCACCTGGGCAAACAATGCAGGCCTGACAGCTCTGTGACAGACCTCATGGCTAAAAATGGCTCCTTGAGCATGAAGCCGGTCCTGTTTTCAGCCTGACCGGACTTCCACTGCTGCACAGCCTTCACACCTACATTTAACTGGCAAAGGTTGTCTGTTGTTTTCTTCTTTTAGCTTTGAGGCATAATATGTCAAGCACATCGTTCAGATACTTGACTAAAACAGATAAATGTTTGTTTTGGTGAAGTAGTTCATTACTGCAGCATGATGGAGGAAGTGGATGGTTGGAACAAGATGCATCAAGTCAGAATATTTTGACCGAAATCATCAGAAGTCATTTAGATTTTCCCTGAGAAAACCACAGCAGACATACATATAAATGTATCATTGTATCATCCTGTGTTCATAACAAATTAAGATCTGATAAACTGATTTACTAAACGTTTTTTTTCAAATATTAGCATTTTTCCTGTTTTCTGTTGTTGAAGTTGAATTAACCGTAAATGTGTTTTAGTCCGTCGATTTGGGTTTTACTGGATTAAACTGATCTGGTATTTGAGCCTCTATGTTGTTGATTAGAGAAATTTAGATTAAAAACTTCAATTCAAATTCCAGATCTTGTCTAAGTGATTTTGATTCCTGTGTGTTCACTGATTAAGAAAAGATTGAAATTGTGAGTTTTTGACTTGCTGTCTCCAGTCAGGGCCATTCAGGATGATGATTTCACTAAACAGCTGAATTTCTCAGCGCATTTCTAGTTTGAAACGTTGATCAAATGTCGTTGTAAAAGATGGAAATGCTTGAGAGAAACCTTCTTGTGAAAATGTTCTTTTCCCAATTGGAAATAAAACATGTTGGTTTTTTGAAGGTTTGTCAAGGAATGTAAAACTCTGGTTTTTTAGACAAACAGGTACACTCAGGCCTTCAGATACATTCTGCCTGTTGTTGCAATTCATACTGTGTATTTTTCAGTGACAATATGCTTGTTATATATATATTTATATATTTCTGCAAGTGTAGACGCAGGTTCCTAACCTCTCTTTGCTCTTTCTTCTCCAAAATCCTAAGCAAAGCGTTGTAGTGAAATCGTACCAAAGACTGAAAAGCAATTGACAAAAATTAAAGGATATTTCCAGCCGCTGAATTTTGTTCTGAAATGTATCAAATATCAATATGCAATTCAATAAGAGAAGGAGATAATTTTCTTCAGAGATTTAGATCCTAAATACTTAAATAAAGTTGATGCCTGTGATCAGATCAGGACATACGGCTTCACCTTCCAACTGAATCGAAAACAGTTCAGATTTAGAGAGTAAATGGCAGAACTGAAGACATAAAACAAGCAAACATTCAAACAAAAGGCTGAAACAAGTTGTTTAAAAAACTGAAAGCCTCTCTGTTTTTGCACACATCTTCATCTCCTCTCCATCTTTCTGTGTTTCACTTGAGAATCGACATAAAGGTTTAAAATAACTCGTCAAACGCACCTGAAGGAGAGGATTCAAAAGATTTCTATAAAGTAGTTTTGACTCCCAAGTTGTAAAATTCACTGCGAAACTTTAATCTGATGTTATAAACTGAATTCAGAATGAATACAACATCTAACACCCTCAATATTCACCTGTCAATAACAGTAAAATGTGTCAGTAGGAGCCAATAGAAACATGTCTGAGTGATGCTGCTGGAACGTCTTATCACAGTGGAGGTGCTTTAAAATGGCTGCTGCTGTGACTTATATCATCCTGTCTGTCCTTTCTCATCTATTTGATGGAAGAAAGCAACTTCTGAACACGAAGCAACAAAGCAAAGATGTGGCAATGCAGAAAATAAAACTACTGACAGAAACTACAGTGAGAAAGTATTTTTAAAAAGATGTTTACTGAGTGTCTAAATGGGCTGTGAGGGAATATAAAGTTTTACAATAAGGTTAATGGAAGATTAGCAAAACAAACTGAAGCTGAACTTGAACCTCCTTCCTGTTTAGATGGAGACCAACATCAGTTTTCTACTCCACTGCAAAAACTGAAATCTTAGTAAGATTAAATATCTTAAATTAAGGATTTTTTTCTTGTTTTCTTTAAGTCAAGATAATTTTTCCAAGTAAGATGTTCAATCTTACTTGACTCCTTTTGAAAGGAAGCCGTTCATTTCAATAAAAAATATAGAAACATATAGAAATTGCTGGTAAGCCAAAGTGGAGAATCAAACAACATTTAACCCCATATGTACGTCATACTGTACTTTCACTATCTTTGAAAATAGGAACCCATTGTCCTCTGGGATTTTCTTTGGTGGCAAAAAAATAGTCCTGAATGATCACTTAATGTTTGGTGAAATCACATCACAGACAAGCAGCAGTTGGTTTAACAGCTAAAGAGTTTCATGCACATTTTGAACGGAGCTCAGGCATTGGGCCTGAGCCTGATAGTCAGAAGAAAATCACAAACTGGTAGCTTTGTTACGATTACAGATGCAATGAAAACTTTGTTGAAACTATTTTGCAATTGCTGTGTTTCTATTAAATAAGAAATGCAATAAAAATCACCATCGGCAAAATAAGTGAGTTTGCCGACGTGATAAGTCAGTAAGAAACCAGGTCGCCCCATGAACCTCCATCAATTTCCTATTGACTTCCTCTTTGCGCTGGTAGCAACATCCGGTTGTTGCTAAATAACCAATTTTGATGAAACCAAAAAAAACAAACACCTCATCCTAGCACCAACATCTTTTTTTTCTTCAAAATTTCCTTGTTTCCATTAAGCTAATTTATTTTCAAAATTTCAAACAGACTAATCATATTGTAAATAGAAATACTACTAGTGAGGTTAACTGAAAATAAGCTCATTGGACTCTAATGAGCTTATTTTTAAAGTTATTTTTAAGGTTTGAGTCCTTGTCAAATGGCGGTTTGACTAAAGACGTTTTAAATGTTAAAGATTTTATTTTTACTTTTTATTTTCTTTTTATTTCTCTTTTCTCTCTTTTTTAATCTCTTTCTCTTTCTCACTCTTTATTCATTGTCACATGCTGTTTTTATTTTAATTATGTAAAGCACTTTGAAATGCATTGCTGCTGAAATGTGCTATACAAATAGAATATGATTGATTGATTGATTGATTGATTGATTGATTGATTGATTGATTGATTGATTGATTGATTGATTGATTGATTGATTGTAGAGCGACGGGCAGATGAAGGGATGCTGCTGTCGTTCCTGCTGTACTGTACACAGTAAAAAGTCCAGTGTTGAATTAACACCCAAAAGTGTCTATATGTGTCCAAGTCAGCTGGTGTTAAATT
>CAEGAF010029709.1:0-15422 GCA_903067075.1 Micropoecilia bifurca | reverse complement strand
TGTGTGTGTGTGTGTGTGTGTGTGTGTGTGTGTGTGTGTGTGTGTGTGTGTGTGTGTGTGTGTGTGTGTGTGTGTGCTTTTTATGTGCTCCAGGGCTAGTCTGCAGTATGGAATTATGTGCTTGAAGAGACTCAATTATGACAGGAAAGAGCTGGACCGTCGGAGAGAAGACAGTCAACACGATATGAAAGGTACCGTTTACACACAATCATCCTCATGTGTAACACGCTCACACGCACGTATGCATGAATGAATAGGCTCTACTGTTTAATCAGAAAAAGTGGGATTTTTTTTCTGGAGGTGGTCTTGTGGTTTCATTCGATAGTGTCAATTTGTGCTTGGCACTATAACAGGTGCTCCTTAAACTGTCAAGAAGCCAGTCTTGTGATCTAAAGCCCCACTTGCGCGTGGAGTGCCCCACACACACACGCTGGCGCACACATTTAAACCCAGCCGTCCCTCTCACCCTTTTGACCTTGAGCTCAGCGCATGAACTTGACTCAGCTGTCGCTTCGTATCACAGTCCAACTCTGTTTGCGCGCACATAAACACACATGCACGCACACATGCACACACACATGCACACACGTTGCGCCTGTTCCAACTTGGAAAGCTGGCTGACAGCTGTGCTTGTAGTGAACAAAGGGAGTGTGCCAGAGAGTTGACGCCATGCGGACATGCACATTACCTCTGCCACTAAACGCCTCTATTTGCTGTTTATGAGGCACATTAGGTAAAGTGTTTATATAACGCTGCGCCACCGCTCCGCTTTTGATTTCAGACGTTCTGGTGTGGACCAACGAACAGGTGATCCACTGGGTCCAGTCCATCGGTCTGAGGGAGTACAGCGGCAACCTGCTGGAGAGCGGAGTTCATGGGGCGCTCGTCGCTCTCGATGAAACCTTCGATTACAGCAGCCTAGCGCTCATCCTGCAGATCCCCATGCAAAACACGCAGGTGGTTATACAGGAAACAGCCGCGTACGGCTTACGTGTGTGATCCCATTTAATTTGTTACTTCTGCTTCGTCTGGTGTTACATGGAGTGAACAAGTTTTAAATGAATGGGTCAGGATCTATGAAGTGAAATTCTGTACAAGCAGCTCATAATTTATGATGAAGTTGGTTTCAACTCTCTTGGCATCTTAATTTAGTGTAAATTGATATTAACTGGTCCATGAGGGGTTTTATTTGAAACGTCAAGCCAATGCCAAATTTTAATTGAACTGTTATGTACAGAGAAGAATATGAGTTTATACAGTGAAGCTGGTTTTTTTTTACTGGTTTGTACACTGGCTTTTTTTACAGCATTATATGATTCAGGTAAGAAAGGAACTGCTTCTAACCTCTAAAATTAACCTTAAAAAGTCTTGAACTATTCCTTTAACATGTCCACATTTGTAGTTAATAGAAAACTCCCCAAAAACACAACCATTTGATTCACTATTTCATTTCCTGTTTTGCACTACTGAAATATATTGCAGCATTATTAGCGTAGTAATTGAGTAATTGGTAACATTTACTGTATATCAGGCAGTATTAACATTATGCTTGATCAAGGTTTGAATTAATTCTGCGTGTTTTTCAGGCAAGGCAGGTTCTAGAGAGGGAGTTTAACAACATTCTAGCCTTGGGAACAGATCGCCGTCTGGAGGAGGTGACTTTTTTTATAGTCTCTTTGCTGGTGACTGTTTTTACTTAAGCTGTGCTATGTTTTAAGATGAACTTTTGCTCTCTATGTTCAATCCTCAGATGATAGTTTAGTGTTTCCCTCTTTATAAACGACACACTTTTCCTCTATTTTTCCTCTCACAGAGCGGAGATGACAAGTCATTTCGGCGCTCACCCTCGTGGCGCAAGAGGTTTCGGGCTCGTGAGGGAGGGACGGGTCTGGGGATGATGGCAGGCTCCATGGAGACGCTACCTGCTGGCTTCCGCATGCCCGCTATGTCAATGCCGCCTTCCATGAATTTGGCTGCCAAGAAGCAACTTCAGCCTGAAGGTTTGTTACAGTGCTAGCCACGTTCACTCGGTAGCTACTCTATGGTTAGACTGACTGACTAACCGCATGTTGTGTCCTTTATGTCATGCCGTGCTCAACACCTACTTTGCCACGCCTTCTTAAGCTCCTCCCCCTGCGCCTCCGAGACTTGACCCCTCTGCAGTGCGGACCTACTCCTGCTAACGACACTACTTATTAGCAGGAGCACTAGTGCTAGCGGGTGAGTTTGTTGTGTTTTCTAGCTGAAAGTGTCTGTTGGTGGACTATCATAAGGAGTTAACTTAACCCTTTCATGCATAATGGGTTGCATGAAAGTGGACAGCTGTCTAAAAGCCATTTTCTTGTGCTTCTTGTGGATTTTTAATGTCATAAATTCACACAGACCACTGAAGTGGACACTAATGCATCATAAAACACACTATCAACTACTGACCATCAGCTGCATATGCAAGAAATTATTTTTGTTAAATCCAATATGGCTGACAGACAAAAAAGCAACCCAACTGACCTGGTCCCTCCTTCTACTGTAGATGACACTTTCAGGTGAAAAAATATTGTGACATCAGATAACCCCTAAAGAACAATACTACTGATGTATTTTTCAAATAACAACTTTGTATTTGGAGAAAATTACAATTAATCACCAAAAAAAATAAAATAATTTTTTTTAAATGTATTTAATTATTTATTTTTTACAACAAAAAAAATAAATAAAAAATTGGGGGAAAAATCCTAACATAAAGGATCATAATTCACGTGTGAAAGTTAACATTTGTCCAGAGGACTGTCAGTGATACCCTGTACTGAGAGGCTAGTAAAAAAATGATATTTACTAAAATATATTTACTAAAATAATCCTACAACAAACTTATAAATGTTAGCAAAAATCTTAAAATAGGCAGTAGCATTTTTTCCAGCATAGATTTTGAAACACCTTCAGAAAGCCTGAGTTAATATGAGTCTTCATGGAAACAAAGTACGAATAAGCATGAATAAATACAAAATAATTGAAATATCTGCACAGTGTTAAAGTCTTATTTTTTCCTTCCCTTCTTTCACACCGGCATCCTGTCTCTGACTCTCTCTTCCAGTGCATTCTCATTACTTGTACGGACACATGCTTGCGGCCTTTTGAGAGTGATATGCCAAATCTGGAGAGGGAAGGATTGGGTGCGCCAGGAGGGAGGCGGAGTCTTCTCCCCTCTCACACCCAGCCTCACCTCCCACCTTCCACATCTCTCTCTCCTCCCCCCCTCGGGACTCGTGCAATACAGGGGGGCACCTCTGACCTTTGCTCCCCGAGAGCGCTCGTTGGCTGCTTTCCGCTGCTGCTGTAAAGGAGGCTCGTCCCGGTCTCGCCTTGTTTACCCCAGTGCTCCCAGTAGCCTCGTTGTTGTGGTGTCGTGTTCCTGCTCTCCTTGTCTCAGCTGTGGGGTCTTAGTCCCGGTTCTGATCGTCCTGAAACGGCCAAGACCAAACGAATCTTCCTGTGTTGGCACGACAGTCGTGAAAAAGATTTGAGGAGATGACGAGCAAGTCGTTGCTTCGGACTAGAGAGTGATGAATACTTGTATAAGTGGCAGATCACTCTGCACATTAACCTTCTACCGGTTATGCAAGGTATTACTCATTTATCATCTCTGTACAGAAAAATGGATGACTTATGTTTTATATAAATATTATATATATATAATATATATATATATATATATATATATAAATATTGGAAATATATATGGAAAGTAATATAATATTGCTGTTTGAAACCCAATGCCCTGTATTCAATAGTGACTGTTCTCTTTCTCCTCCTTTCCCTTTCTCTCTGTGTTGGACCTTTGCGTGTCGTTTGCTGTGCGCTGTGTGTGATTAATTGGTGGGAGGGACTCACTGAAAGAATTGTGTGTTTTTACAAGGACTCCTCACAGGTTCATGGGTCCAATTCTCTCTTCTTCTTAATCTTCTCCTTCTCCTCTTCTTCTGTCCCCCCCACCAAACCTTTTGACACAATGTAGCTGTAATTTCTCTTCCTCTCTTTGCCTCTGTCGCCTTCTATATGACACTATGTAGCCTAGAGAGAAAAATTTAATGTGAGGCATGAATAGGGAGTGTGTGTGTGAATGAGAGAGAGATTGAGCAAATCAGCCTAACTCCTGGAGACTTGTGAGGGGGTCGAGTGTGCTTGTGGGTGTGCATATGTTTGTGTGTGTGTGTGTGTGTGTGTGTGTGTGTGTGTGTGTGTGTGTGTGTGTGTGTGTGTGTGTGTGTGTGTGCGCGTGTGCGTGTGCGTGTGTGTGTGTGTGTGTGAAAGGCCGACCCTAACCACATGACTTTGACTATTTGTGTGTGTGAATTTTATTGTGTACACTGTAGCTCACTTCTGTCAATTCCAAACTTTCTCTCATGTCAAACACTAAATTGCTGCTCAGCATCAGTCATTGACTTGCGCTGCTCTGCACTGGCCTTCAAAAGCATCCATAGCCCTTAAAATATTTGAAATTTTGTCATGTTACAGTCACAAAATAAATGTTTTTTGTTGGGGTTTTTTACAAGGATTTTATGCAACGTATGAACTTGAACTAGCACAAAATTGTGTAGTGACAGAACAAGGATTTGTGGTTTTCAAAATATTTCATAGAAGAAAGTCTGAAAAGTGTGGTATGCATTTTTATTTCACCCTTCATGCATAAATTACTTGGGATTCTTGTCTGTTTCTCTGATTAATTCCCTCTCCAGCTTGGCCCTTTCAGTTTAGCCATGTCAGTGTGTTTGCAGTTGAGATTTTTTGGTAACATTTATTTGAAGGGGTGTGCATAAGACTGACATGACACTGTCAAAAACATGACATACCATCTGTCATGAACATAAAGAAGTCTTTATGAATGTTTATGACAGTTGTCATGAAGTGTCATTGGGTAAATAATGACACTTTTAATGCAAAGTTGCTCTAAAAGTTGCATTAAAAGTCCATTTAAAGTGCCAATTTTGCATTAATTTATCATAATTTACAAAATCATGCTAAGTTGGCACTTTTAATGGACTTTTAATGCAACCTTTAGAGCAACTTTGCATTAAAAGTGTCATTATTTACCCAATGACACTTCATGACAACAGTCATAAATATCCATAAAGACTTCTTTATGTTCATGACATAAGTGTTGTTATGTCATGCTTATGACAGTGTCATGTCAGTCTTATGCACAACCCTTCAACTAACGTCTCCACAAACTTCATCTCTGATCCATCTGTTGTGTTTCTTTGCTCTTTGCAGAGCAAAGGGATCTAAATCAAAATGCATGCCACACCTTTAAGATTTTTATTCTAGTACACATGACTTCGAATTGATAAAATATGCTAATAGTTTTATTTGTAAATGAGAAAATGTGAAAAGCTTAAGGGGTTATGATTACTTTTGCAAGACAGTGTAACTGACAGAGACATGTCTTATCCTGCTCTACCACCTCATGGTCAGTTTTTCTGAAGAAATGCCAGCGGGTGGTCCATACACCCAGCTGACCAACTCCTCCAATGAGAACACAGCATATGAACTCGTGACCTGCTGGATGGCTGTACAATCTTTTTTTTGTTATGATTATTATTATTATTTATTTTACAGATTTTTCCAAGGTGTCTAAAAGGTGTAATGTGCTAAGTGGCAGCTATGAGTACTGTGTCTTTATTCCAGGTGTGAAACAATGCTGACAAATCAAGATTTTATTATTTGGCCATCTGAAAAAAAAGTACTGTATTTATGACACTATATAGACATGAGTAAAGCTGTTTTTTAAAGAATTGTGACTCTGCTCCTTCCTGAAGTCCTCAGTACTTTAAAGCCACAAGACAGCTTATTGAAAACCATCTTTATTCCAAGAATTAAAACAGAACAATATCACTTTTCAGAACATCTACAAATACACAACAATCTTAGTTATAAAAGTCAAAAAATAAGTTAGCAAAGATAAAAAATAAAATGGCAAAACCACTCTGTAGAAAAAAAAGGGGAACGTATTTACAACAAAAGCATTTATAACCTGTTTAAATTAAGCAGATCTTGGTCAAAACTGCCATGGTACATATTGGCCCCACAAATAAATTCATATAGTTTTTTTGTTGTTGTTTTTTTTAAGCATTAAACTCACACAAAAAGAATCAAAGATACAGAGGAAAACTTAAATTAAGTTGGAACAATACAATCCATCTGTGAGTCTGGAGGAAGGTTCAACAGAGATTCACTCAGATATCTAGGATTTTGGGTTCATGCAGCAGAATCTTTGACTCTCAGGTTAGACTGAGCATTTGTAGCTCTGACAAACAGCACTGGACCACAGGATAAGGCATGTAATACAGGGAATAAGGCCTCATTGTAAAAGGAGGAATTCAGTTTAGCCAGTAGACCCAGTAGAGTTGCGATGATAATTCATTAATTCCAATTTTAGATCGTTTGCATAAGACAGAAAACCAAAGTTTGTAGATTCACTAAAACAAAATAAGTACTCCAGTCAAACGGCATCACCGATTAGCTATTTTTCCTCTATAATTTGATGGATCTCTGTGCATCTACATCTGTTTTGAAAGGTCTATTTGGGAATGTCTATAGGAAAGGCCACAGCTCCGTCTGAAGCAGAGATGCTGTCCACAATGGAAGTCAAGGCCTGCATGTTCCCCTGCTCAGGGGATTCAGCAGCACTCAGGAGATCTGAAGAAAGAAAGAGAGAGAGAGAGAGAGAGAGAGAGAGAGAGGCCAAATCACACAGTCAGTATCGTCGGCAAAGCACTAATCTGTTTGCGGGATCCAGTGAAGGTTCATATTCGTCCGCGCTCACCCTCACCGCTGTAGCTCGGCGGACACTGCTCCGGAGTGCTGCTCCACTCGGGGCTGCTGCAGCAGGTGCTCCCTGAACTGGGCTCGCTGGACGATGACACCTGTTAGCACAAAGACACGCATGCAGAAGTTGCTGTCAGTCACTTAACGATGCAGAGCTGCACACAAAAAAATCCAGCGCAAAAGATTTGTTTTCCAAACCTGACGTGTTAGTATGAGAAGTGCATATTTGAGCCTGTTAATTAAGAAAAAATTTTACATCTGACACCTAAAAATCACCTACTTTATTATTATTACGGCTTGGTTTTTCTCACTTCCCAACAACAACTTCTCAGCCATTTGTCTCCACATTCGCCTATCATCTTAGCTCTCTTTATCCCAGTCCTGTTGTACTCACTCTGGGCTGGGTCGCGGTGGGTCGATAGTGCAGTCCCTGCTGTCCCGTCTCAGTGTCTTGCTGGTTGAGAGAGGACACCAGAGCTTGTAGCCGTTCGATGTACTGTATGGCGCTCCGCAAGATCTCCACTTTGGGCAGCCTCTGGTTGGGGTTCATCAAGGTGCTCCTCTTCAGAGCATCGAAGGCCTCGTTCACCTTCTTCAGGCGTCTCTTCTCCCTCAGCGTTGCAGCTCTCCGGCGATCCATGGTCACAGTCTTTCTTTTGCACAGCTTACAGGCCCAGGGCAGGCACTGACCGGGGCAGTGGGTCTCAGAATGAGGCGACAGGCTGGAGGGAGACGCTTTATCCTCAGTGCTTGCGACTCCGACGCTGGCACCTCCGGCAAGACTCCCACACAGGCCCATCATGGAGTTTCTGTCCTGGTAACCAGCTTGGTCGTATGTCCCAGGTAGGCGAGAGGGGAAGTAGCTGTCCCCTCCTTCATAAAATCGCTGATCAGGAAAGAAGTATGGGTTGGTCTCAAAGAGCTCCATATTGGCCCGTGTTGTGCTCTAGATGTAAAGGGGGCAACAATCCCTGCTTCGTTTGTCGCTGCTCTTCGATGAGTGGTCTTCGCTCCTGCCTCTGGGACGTGTGTTGGACTGTACGCGTGTGTGCTCGTCTTCCCCTTGGGCTGAGTTTGCGATGAGTGGAAGACGTGTGGTGAACAACTGGTGTGGAGCAACTGTAGGCTGGCATTTAAACCCCTCTGCCTTCTGCAGGATCACAGGGTTAAATTTAGCACGAGCCCCCAGAAACCTGACACGATGGTTAGCTGTTGCTGCACATCTACACTTCACATCTCTTTTGGGCCATGCTCTCTAGGGCTTTAAGGCCCATTCATGTGTTTCAGTTGTGTGGGTTTGAGCACTTGCTTGCGTGCGTGCGTGCGTGCATGTGCGCCAAGAAACCACAGTGCGATCGAGTTGCCGTGGAAATGGGAGAGATAACCTCAGATCAAAGATGTTGGCCTTAATAAGTTAATCCCGGACTTGCGTTCTCTTCCATGACGCGGAACAAAAGGACGCTTTTCCATGGGGACGGGGGTGGGGGGGGAGCCAATGTAGTAGGAAGCGTCTTGAGGCAGCTGTCACCTCTACTAGGATTGAATAATTTGTAGTGACGAGAAGATGTTTGTGACCAGAGATAGTTGCTTACTCAAAACTAGGTCACAAAGGCAATGTCAGGGTCACGATGAACATCCGTGAATGTGTAAACATGGTGGCGTTACAGGGAGAGTCATTTTTTTGAATGAGGTTCTACAAAAAGGCTGTGAAAAGGTTGTTATAGGTAATATGTTACCTGTAAGAAATAACTGTTGGCATCTTCATTTTGTATGAAGTCAGATTAGTTGTTCTTAGAGCCTCAAGCAAACAGCTAATCTGATAAAAGCATCTTTTCGTGGTACAACACTGATCAGTATTTTATGAACGTTGTCGCTTTTGCATTGGGGACTTTTATACACAGAAGATGTCGATTACTTGCACATGAAATGGAGTTTGAAGAGTCTGTGCCACCAGCGATTTTCCTGTAAGAACCGTGTAAAATACTCCCATTCAGAGAAATAATTTGACAGTGAAATGAAAGTTGTGGGAATGGCAAAATATTAAACTATTTTATGAGTATTAACTGTGCCCTACTATTTTATTTGGTAGTTGTTTTTGACTGCAAAAGCTTCAGATGTGACTGTGTTAATTTGTGCTTCATACAAGATCACTGGTGGAGCACTGCTTCCTGCCACCATTTTCCGAGTAATAACAATCAGATTACGTGTAAATTACAGACCAATCCTAAAGTTGGTCCAGTTTGAAATAGTTTTTTTTTACAGCCATCCTTTTAAATTAGTTACTTACTCCAACTGGAACTACATGTGATGTTCTATTTATGTATTTGACACAGGAAGATCATTGTTACCTTTACTTCAAGGGCTTTAATCTTTATAAAGATTAAAAGCTCTTCTGTAAATATTACAAAAGAGCACTTGCAAACACCACTATGACATCAAGAGAGATGTGGACGGTAGGTGAGATAACTATTCATCAAAAAGTCACTTAAGACATCCAGATTCATTTATCCTGCAGACTGAAGCCAACAGGTCATCTGAAAGGAACCAGGACCAAGATGTACTTCTGACATCGTAAAAAGAAAATATAATTCCGGTTTCTCTGTATAACAAATGAAGGTGGTGCCACATTTTGATCCCCGTTTGTAAAACAGAGTCAGAATAGAACATGTAAAACATTTCTGGTCCGAGTAACCAGAGTAAAAATAAAGCTCTGTAAATAGGCAATAATGCTATAGCTGTGTTTTGGAACCCTACTTTATAGATTTTTAAATTATCTTTACTTTTATTTACTTGTTCTCTTAGTGTTTCACACAATAAAACAATGATGTTTTATTGGGAATCTCATATCCTGAACTATGCCTTTGAAGCTCATGACATTGTTGCCGGGTATCATATTTTTTTATTTTCCTCCCAAAGGATTTCCACAATGTGATGCTAGAAGTGTCACTTCTGAGCTCTGTATACAGCAGGTCTGGGCAGGCATGAACAGAGAAGCAAGTTTAGCACCAAAATTAGTCTGGCTCAATTTACTCTTTGAAATCAAGGGGTAGTAATGAGGCCACTGTGCAGAGGAAATGGCTTTGGCTCTCCTGACCTCTTCCAGTCAGTCATAGTTTTAGCTTAGCCAGCAGGTGTTAATCCACCCAGAACACGTCTTACCTCATAGCTCAGCAGCTAATTCTGACTGGCTTCCGCTAGCATGGAAGGAAGCATAGCCAAAACACACACTTAGCCAAAACACACACTTCCAGCAGCAGAGAAGCCCCTACGGAATGACAGGCACCATTTAAGATGTGCTACATCCTTACGTATCTCGTATCACTGTCGTAGATTTATCACTGTAACACTTATAGCTAACAGGAAATGCTTGCCAGTGGCTGAAGAATTTGTATGCAGTATTTTGTAGCAGCCACATGCAAACTCTTTGGTGGCAAATTGAGAGAGGTGTATTGAACCAATTGGCCTTTCTCGAAAATTCTTACATTTTAGTGACACGTTAATTGGGCATAAATGAAAAAACTTCCAGAAACTGTAAAAGCCTGACAAAAAATGTTTTGTTTTTTTTTCTAAGAACCAACAATACAATACACCACATATTAATAAGTGGTGAAAGTTGTGGTAAATGAAGTGCAAACATTTACATAGCGATTAGTTTAAGGAAGATTTTTAAATATTTTTCTTTTTGGACAGTCAATCTGTCCAGGGCGTACCACGCCTCTCCCCCATTGACCACTGGAGATAAGCACCAGCACCTCTCATAACTCTAACAATAAGCGTGTAAAATAATGGATGGATAGTTTTCTGTTTTATTTTAAAATGAAAATGCAGCATATTCAGCTCCTCTTTAACATAAGCATTAATTTAATCTTTCTCTCTTTAATTTTTGCCATTCTGCTCTTTCTACATCAGACTGCAACACCAGTTTTTCTTTCTTATAAAATCCAACAATAAATTAATACAAACTCGTGTAACGTATAAGTAATCAAATGACTGCAGCGATAAGTGCCTACTCAGTCAATTTTACAATCATTGGTTAACTTTACAAACATCTCTTTGGAGAACGAAAGGAAATAAACAAATTCATATCCATGAATGACATGGAAACCTCAGACAGAAATGGGCACAACTAAGACTGCGTTTTAAAATATTACACTCTCACCTAAAATTGTACAGCTTAAAAATCAGCACGTTTCAAGGGAGCACAGGTAGTTTTATTTTTTATATGCATCTTGAGCATGTATGCATCGATTATTTCAACGAGTGAAAACCAAAGTTTATGCTCAACATTTCAAGGTTGGATGGCGTTCAAAGGGATTGCTGCCTAATACAACCTCCCTGCAGAGCATTATGCAACGAGAAATATGACAAAAATGATGCTCTGATCTCTCGAGCAGCTGGAATCTTCTATCAAGTGAGAAAGGGGGCATATCTAACTTTTAAAAGTACAGCAAAGGTCTCCAACACGGTGCTACTTAAGGTGGAGCAGAAGAAAGTGCCAAACATGAATCAGTTAATATTTTTTTTCATTTAAAATGTGCACAAAAAATTGAAATTCTGTTTTACCTGTTGAAAAAAATAGGTAAAATTGTACATATATTCCTCCCTGTTTTTGTTTGTTTCTCCTTCCTGACCCATCTCTGTATATTCTTGATCTTCAAAAAAATATTAAGCAAAAATAAAACATGTAAACCGTTTCAGATGTTTTGCTTTAGCTCAAGTATTGATATTACCGGAGCCGGCAGGATGTTCAGTGTGTACAGTTGAAGTTTTGGCATCAGGCTTGAAGCGGAGCGTGCAGCTGGAGCTTGGCAGAGGCCTGCCGTTGGCTGTCAGGTTAGTCTGTGATGGATCTTCACTGATGGTGGAGGGAGCACAAAGACGCCTGTGTTGGACTCACGGGTGAAGCAGGGAGGGGGTCCACAGTGTGTCAGAGTCACTCATAACCCTCTGTAATTTTAACCCATTGTCAGCAAAACTTAAAAAGTGTGCGCTGGAGCATCAAACACGCAAGCAACTCCCCACTAGAATGAACATAGTCCTTTAGATGCTAGAAAGTAAGGCTGACTAAAATCACCCACTGAATAAGAACAAGTCAGAAACCTGGTAATTTTTAACACTGGAAAGTTGAATTTTTATTTTTGTTTAATCTCTTTTTCATTGTCCTATGTGGTAACAGAATAAATATGACCCATCACCTAGTCGTCTTCTCCTTACTTACTGTTGATTAGAAAATGTGTTTTTATTTGATATCGTCAACTAATTTGTCCTTGTTTAGCCATTTTTAAGCTATACAATCTGACTTTATCCTAAACAGAGATGGCATAGCTCTGGCTTTTTTGATCAGTCCTCACAACTTTTAAGAACAATTGACATCGGTGAATCAGACGCACAACTTCAGCCTCACCATACTACGCCATATTTTCTTAGCATGGTTTTGCCTCTTGTGACATAACATTTCCATGGTAATGCAAAATGAGCGAAAGAAAACTGTTCCCCCCTTTGTTGTTCTTGAAACATCTCACTTCTGTTAAGAAGATGTCTTTTCACCTTTTATTTTTCAGCCTCATGTTCATGTTGTTCACAGAAGGCAACATAATCTTTGCTATATTTTTGTAACTGAATGTCCCTGTGGGAGGTGGGAGCTATCCTCTTGTAACCATGTCCTGATTTATGAAGATCAAAACACTTGACTCTTATTTAAAATGGCATGTTTACTTGTCTTTCTCATTTTTTAAGAATTTCCAATACAACGTTATTAGTCATCTAAAAAATAAAGTTTTTTTTTCAATTTACTTCAAGTAAATTGAAATATTTACTTCAAATATTTACTTCAAGTAAATTTTTCAATTTACTTCAAGTAAATTGAAAAAAGTATATTCTTAATGTGAAGCTTATTTTGAATAAATCATAATTGAAATGATATAGTGTGAAATTATACTTGTCATAAGAAAATTATTTCTATTATGTCTTTTTACACATTTTTACCAACAATATCAATACCTACTAGAGGACTTTGCACAAATCTATTTTCTACTCTTGTGACAACTATTAATGTTCAGATGAGTAAACATCATTCACCTATAATAAATAGTTGTTCCATTTAAAATTACTGACTTAACTGTTAATGCTTAAAAAAATAATAAAATAAAATCTCAGTTGTTTACAATTCTGTGTTCATATGACTGTGAGCGTGTGTCTGGAGGGATTGCCCTGTCATTGGCAACAGTGTCCCACTTCTCCTCAGTGACAAGCAGCAACACATTGTGGGACAGCTGAGGACGGCGGGGTGGGGGCGGGGTGGGGGCGGAGGGGGGGCGGAGGGGGACGGGTGGATCAGCCCTCCTCACCCCAGGTTAGCCTCAAGATCGTCGCTGACCCAGAGAGCCGTCATTTGAGTGCCGTCTGAAAATCTCAGATATGAAAGAGGAGAGTAAGATAACAACAGAGAAAGAGCGTTAATCAAAGGTGGATGAAGCAGGACATCCGTCCAGGGAGATCGGATCCCAGCGACAGAACAAGGGCACAGGGGGGGTTTGATCTCCGTTTAGCTGAAAAGAAGTTCTTACAATATACAGAATGTACCAAAAATATTCATTTATGTTTGAATTTATTTGGCTATCCTCAAGCAAACGTATCGCAGTTTCAGGTATGACGTTTTTCAAAAACATCTGCTAGTAAACAGGTTGAAAGGGGTTTAGTCAAATTTCACTCAATTTTCTTTTAACCTTGAAGAAATGAAGGTTTTATAAGCTACTGCAAGTATTTACATCAATAAAATTTTAACTTCACACAAGTCATAGGTAATCCAGGTGCCTCTCTGGTCCTAGGGGATACAAAGTGAAGACAAATTGGTTATTTTTGTATCACGTGCTAAGCAACACTCCCCACTGGCTTTTGAGAACCGAACAGAGTTTAACGCTTTCAGGAGAGCAGAGCAACTTCACAAATAGATGTTCAGATATACTAATATTAGTCATTATGCCACCTATATAAACAAGGTTATTTAAATCCTAACCTTGTTTTCTTCCATTTAAATCTATCTTATTCTTTGTTCATTAGTTTTTTACAAACTGAAATAGTTCCAACCAGACAAATGTGTGTTTCTCGTGAACAAAGCCAGCTGATCTTCAGTGTGCAGCATCTTATGTGGGAGGGGCACCGCTGTATTTCTACTGAGCTGGAGAAAACTCCACCACTTTGCCTAGCATCCAATTAAATCCCGATTTTGAAACCTTGACTCTGGTGATCGGACCAGGCCTGTTAATACAGGTCCATAAAAATAATACTAGTTCTGTCTATCTGATGTAATTTGGGGTAATTGTGAGTGTTGCTTAATTTGCCTTCACACTTTCACTTTGACAGACAATCGGTTAACCTCAATAACGAGGTTAATTAACATCAATACTGAATGAAATCTTACATTTCTCCAACAGACAGAGTAGTGGTCAGTAAACCTTAAACCTCAGACTGACCTCTGCTTTGGCACGAGGCAGGAGAGAAAAATGTAGTGAAGAAAATCCATCGTCTGTTGCATCTCAGCTGAGACTGCACAGAGTGTCTCCCTACGGCTTGTGAAAAACATTCTGTTTCAAGGCTGGCAAACTCAGAGGTTATGGTCACCATAGTGACGGCAGCAGATGCCATAATCTGTCCCCAGAGACTACTGGCTACCATCACCATGATAACTGAACACCCCTCATTGGACCTTTAAAATCAGTTTGTTTCTCACTAATAACACTGATTTTCAAGTGCCTTCACAACTTTGACAATGAAACAAGACAAAGCACTAGAAATGAGTCCGTTATCTTAAAGGCGGATTAACTGATGATGAAAAAGCGAATAAAGTATTCATGTAGTGCTCTGGTGTTCCTGTTGAGTAATGAACCTTACATAAGTTTCAGTGCAGACCCACTTGATTGATGTCTGACAGCAACATGACACCACTACAGCCTGGCCGAGGGTCAGCAGAATACTCCCATTCATGACGGTTCAGAAAGATGCGCCCCACCTGTGTTTTCAGGGGGCTCTGGAGGCCTGGAGAAAGCTTTCAAAAGTTTAGAAGTTGGGGGTGAGGGAGGATGGGGACAGTAGTTCTGCCCCAGCCACGCTGCAGCTCACTGGGGCTTTTATCGCAGAGTAATCCCCTACAACAAACAGAATGGCCGGCATGTGCGTGTGCAGCTGTCGCAGTCTTAGTGCAAGTGGTGTCATGTTAAATCACAGGAATGGGCCGAGCCATCGACTGCCCTTCCCTTCACTGGCATCCCACTCAGCCCCCGAAGATCCAGCACACCCAAACACACACATACACGCTCATACCTATGCACATTACCCTCTTCCCACTATCGCAGTACGCAGCTCACTGAACCTCTGGAGTTACTTACGGTTAATAGCCAGCGGTCTACTGTTTCATTATACATCATTTAAAGTACCTCGCATGTTTTCATTATCCTTAATCCTTTTCGCATTTTGCCATCCAACAGCCACAGACTTCAGCGCAAATTGTTGTGATGCTGCGTAACAGACTACTACAAAGTAGATTGTAATTATGAAGTGGAAAGAAAAGAGCTTTATTTTTTGGGGGGGTGGGGGGGTTATCT
>CAEGAF010029682.1:0-10007 GCA_903067075.1 Micropoecilia bifurca | reverse complement strand
CACCAACTACACAATACCTGCTCTGGTTGGACACAGACTTAAAGTCGACAGCTGGACAAAATGAATCAAAGAAGTGGTGAGAAAACATGTTTCTTTAATTAAAACAGTACAAACTGTAGCTGACATGCATTTGTAAAGTAAATAAAGTGAACCAAGTACCTGATCTGAATAGTTTGATACCTTTATCTGGAGGAATAACTCTAAACCTGATGACCTGGTGCAAAGCAAGCAATGAGTGAGAAAGGTGACAGTTGGATGTTATGATACTTGCTGATGAATATTGATTTTTTTCTAGGAAAGAAAATATCCATAAATATCACGATATCAATATTATCATACAACCCTACTGGACAAGTGGGATTAAATCCAGACATGTAACGTTGCGATTACTAGTGGAACAACAAACATGACTCACTAATATGTCTCATTTGTTTTTCTGTCCCTCTATCAATGAACTGTGTTGATACTGGCAGCTCCACCCTAACTGTACCATGCCATTGCCCTGTGGAGATTATTTCAATAATCGATTTATCACGATTAATTGTGTCATGCCTGTGGCTCCACCCATCCACACTGTGCCATTATCCCATTGACCTACAATTGTCCTGAACTGGGCCATGGAATGATGCGGTACTGTCAGTATTTTGGCCACTTTTTATAAAGAAAAGCACAAAAACGTGTACCGACACCTCCTGTACTTCTCTTTGGAAGTCCAGTAAGATCTGAATCCGGCAATCCCACTCACTTTTCCATTCCACTCATTAACCTCCTGAAAATTTGTAGACTCAGTTGTTGCGCTTAGAGCGCCGGAGATGCCACTAGGAAGTCCGTGGACAGGTGTAAGGGTCAGGTGAGGAACCCATTATAACTAGCTTATAACCCATTATAAGCTAGTTATAATGGGTTATAACTAGCTAGTTATAATGGGTTATAAGCTAGTTATAATGGGTTATAACTAGCTTATATCATGATCAATACATCATGTGATCATGATGTTAATCATGATGTATTAACATCATGATCACATTGATCATGATGTATTAACATGATGTATTATCATGATGTATTAACATCATGATCACATTGATCATGATGTTAATACATCATGATCAATGTATTAACTGTGCTCCATAAAACTTCTAGAGTTGTGGTTTAAAAAGTAGAAAACAGTGAAAGGAATGTTTCTTTGTCATCAAGGCATCGAGGTTAAGCTTGTTTAACCAAAGCTTGAGCACAGCAGGTTTTAGGTTATGTAGAAAATGCCACATTAAAAGGCAGAACACATTATGAAGCAGCCCAGCCCTTCAGAAATATTTCTGCATACGACTCGTCCGATAGTAACCCCACGCTGCATATGCATGAGTGTAAAAGGCGGTATTTCTCTCGTGGGGGATGGGTCTCAGTTTCAGCATCATCAGTGGGGAGGGAAACGTGCCTCTGCTTCCTCTCTGCAACTTCCCCTCCTTCTTTTTTAGGTTTCCGTGTAATGCATGGTGTGAGCTTTTTCAGCCAATCAGGCCGAGCTGAATGAAGATGGTGAGCTGGTGAGCTGTCTTGGGTGGGGTAACAGTGGGAGGAGGGACCAGCAGAGCCGGCCGGCTGCTAGTTTCAAAATGAATGATTTGCTGTAGATATCCTGGTGTTGTAGGATTAGTGCCTCGTCTGATTCATTTAAAAAATAAAATAAAATAAAAGGAGAATAGCAAAAGGGTGGCAATCCTAGAGAAAACGTGTTGGATACGAGCCGAGAAGAGAATCATCATCTAACGATGCAACGTGAGTAGCTGAATTAAAAATTTAAAAAATGTGTGGGTAGGAGGAAGTGCCTTAAACGTGAATAACGAGCTTCATTTTAGCAAATCTGGTTTGGTAAGAAAGTTTTTAGGAATGATTTCTGAGAAAACAGGTTGATTGATTTTATGAGTTAAGATGATGAACATCCACAGGTTTCGTGCCATCAGCTAATTCACTAGTTTATTTTCTAATACAAGTAACTATTTCACTTATTTTTCTTTGGGTTTTTGCCACAGTAAAGGTAAATCTTGACTTGATGAGTATTTTAAGTGTTTGGTTTGGTCTGCACCAACACATCTCTTTGCTGAATGGGTGTAGCCCAGCCTGCAGAGCTGGATGAATTTTCCATTTTGCTTTTCTGTCTTATTACGAGCAGAAACTCATTTGTTAATGAAATCAAATTCTTGCGAACTGATTAGTTTGATCACAGAAAAATGAGGATGCAGAGGATCACGCCCAGTTCTGTCTGTCAGCAGATCCAGCTATAATATGAATTCAGTTGATCTAACTTTAGCCTATTCAGGAAAACAGAAACAAAGACCTTTAAAGAAGGGGATTTTGCCTGTAGTTTTGTCAATTAATCAAAGTGGAACTGAAAATTCTTGATGAAATTATGCAGTTTTGTGGGGATTCCCTATATTGATTCATGCCAAATGTTTTTTTCCTATTAGGGTTTTGGTTAAGCTTCTTCTCAGCTAACTAGTGTCCAAAATTAAAAGTGTTGTTGCTGCTTCAACTGTTGCTGCTTTTCCCTTTCTGACTGGGACAGCTGCTGCTAAGCTCCACTGTCCTCCATCGTCGTAATCCTCTCCCATCAGCCAGACTGCGGCATCTCTGCTGGTGTCAGTCTGTACAGGGGGGCCGAACCCCACCGGGTGATTCATCCTTAGCAGTAAATCTTAATCCACGACAAGCGTAACCTACCTGTGTAGTGTTTACTCCAGCAGACGAGGTCATAGGATGTGAAATAAATCATTTACATTTTGTTAATTAGATTATTTTATTGTGTTGAAAGATAGTTTGAAGTGGAATTACACAAACATTTCACAGCTCCAGCTATTAGAGCTAGAAACTACTGATCAGTGACGTGGCTGAACCTTCAGTTTTATAAAGACAATTACAAAGTTGGTCTTCTGTCACCTGAAGAACATTTCCAGGATTAAACTACTCATATTCCAGCAAGATCCTAAAAAACTCATCCATGTGTTTTTTTTTTTTTTCTTTAGTCGCCCTGATTACTGCAACAGTGTCTTTACAGGTTTGCCTAAAAACCAGACTATCTGCAGCTGATCCAGAGCTCTGCTGCTGGCGTTCTCACCAAGATAATCCGCATCACCCCAGTTTTAAAGTCCGGAAACTGAGCTACAGTCTTTTCTCTGTAGCTCAGAGAGGAGACCTTAAAATACTTCAGTTAGTTTATAAATAACAGATTGCATTACAGACCTCCTGTCGTTATATCAACCTTCCAGACAACTCGAAGTCTTCTGGTTTAAGTCTATTCATGCTAAACTATTTATAGCAAACACGTAAAGGTTTTGGACTGACTCTGTTATTTGGAGACACAGCACATTCTCCATTAAGAGTCAAGGAAAGTTTAGATGTGGATATTTTCGTTGGAAGAAAACATAATTCAGTGTTGTAATCCTGGAAATAACAAGAATCTGTTGTCACATGGTGAATACAATTAGCTCTTGTTAGGAGATTCATCCAGCTCCTTCAGTGTTGCTGTTCTTGGCAGCTTCCCTGACTAGTTTCACTCTCGTCGAAACAGTTTCCAGTTTCTGTAAAGTTAGCAGAACATTTTTTTGTACAATAGGATCCCATTAATCCTTTGTAGCATGTCTACAACGTGTTGCCTCAACTAAGAATCAGTTGTGTACAAACAGATTATTGAAACATTTTAGCAGTTATGTGCTTTTCTGTAATAAGAAAAGTTTAACTTGGCTTATACTGGACATGTTTCATGGTCTACATGGAAATTATTTATCAAAATGTGTTTTATTGAGAGCCAACATACATTTTGGACTAATTCTGAATCGTACCCTTAAAGCAATATTTGCCTAAAACACCTCAAAGAGTTTTACAATTTTCACTAGATATAAACATTGATCTAGTTATTGATTTACTCGCTTTATTCTCTCTTCTGCCCGGATTCTTTGATGCCATCATTGTATCAGCTGAACCATAAAGACAAAGACAAAACGTTTCCCAAGTCTAAACAGAAACAACATTTATTAGACGAACAACTAATGAAACTGACAAAACTCAATAAAATCACAAACCAGCATCCAATTCAATATTTACCTCACTCCACAGACATCCACACACCAAGACAAACTTAAGGGGAACCATTTCACCGACGCACCGTTCCCCGGGTAACCCCGGAGCATCTGAAGTTAAGGTTCCAGGTCCTATACTTTTAAAGAGTCCCTTCTCTGCTGTATTCTAATTTAGGGGACTGTCCTTAGCTATGTTCATTTAAATCTACTTGACTATGTTCCAGTAAAAATCTATTTTTAAAATCAAAAAAGTGTAATTTTCTTTTTAATGAAGACAGATGGGATTTTTATGACCCTGTCCCAAGAGGAAGCTCTACTCTGTTGGCAGGACCACATTGTTTTACACCAGCTGCTATTTCTTATCAAAGTGATCAAAATGTTAAACTCACACACAGAGTCATGACCCCCTGTGAATGTCTGCTCAGTCCACAGAGAAACTAGCTGTGCTCTAAATTATAGAAAACTACATGCCAAGTTATTTTAATTCAACTTAGTGTAATATGTTTCAATAGATCTATCCTACTTAAGAGATTACACTAATTGAACCATGGATATAATTTGGAGTGAAATTTCTTATTTAAAACTATTAATTTTATCTAACATTGAACATATGGTTAGGTTTTTACAACTAAGCTTATTTTAAATGTATTTTCTTAACATTATCAATGGACAGTTTCAAACCTGCTGATGTTTTCTTTACATTAGTTGTTAAAAAGGCATTTTAACAAGAGAAAATCAAGAGTAAGCAGCTGCCTGAAAAGGGCTACTTCTGTTTATCACTGCTTTCTAAAAAGACAATCAGCTATTGTAGCTGTTTATCATATTGAAAAAACAACTAATATAAAGTATAGATAATATTATTCTGACTGTGATAATCGATGTGTCACAGTAGTTTAAGCAAATACAGTGATACAATAAAAAAGTGGTGTTTTTACTCAAGATTAGTGATGTCATACTGACCCATGACTGATTAGGTCTCTGTCACGCCCAAGACCCAAACAAAGCCGGAGACTGAAGACGCAGGGGGGCGTCGGGGTCTCAGTTCACCCCCTCATGTCGGCCTCCCCCCTCATCCGTCTACGGTTCCCTCTGCAGGCTGAACTGGCTGGACGGGGTCATTTAACATCCCCAACCCTGAGCGTTCCCCAATGTGAACCATTAAAAGTGAGAGCGGGCCTCAAATGTTTTGATCGGCGCCAATTTGGACACAGTTGTTGGGTAAAATGTTGAGTTTAACTGTTTGTGGTTGCCTAATGGAGGCCTAGTTTGAGCAATCTATGTTTGTTCCTGCTCCCTCTGACCTCTGGAGTCGTTTTCTTTCCAATCACCCGAGCCTGATTGTTCCTGACAGGCGAGCCATGATAGGCTCCTGCCACAACAAGCAGACGAAGCTGCTGGAACGTGTTGTCAGCCCCCTTAAATAAACAGGTCAAAGTTGTGATAAGGGAGCAACAACAGAGGGTTGAACGAGGGAAAAAGGGCGGTTGTGACTGCGTTTATTGTTGGGGAGTATTAGACGTAGTTCCTGTCAGGATGCAACAATAAAGCCGATAAACAAAACTTTAAAGGGCCTGTATTCAATGTTTAAAACACTGCTAAAGCTCTAACCTTTGACTACTAGAGAGTAAAAATAGTTGTCTTTGTTTGGACATCTTTATGCTATTCAGCTACAGCTGTGGTCAAAAGTTATGTTTGGACGCAGCATATGAGTCGAAACATTGAGTGTTGAATCTGTTATGGGTTTGTTTTCTAAACTACAGGGTGAAAATTAAACATACAAACTCAAATATATACATACACCCCTCACTGAGACTTGTCTCTTCTTTCTAAAGGATATTTGGTCCTTATTAAATGATGGAGTTAATTTAATTTCAACTCCAACTTTAAAGCGTTATTCCTAATTTTTTAAGACAATTAAGAGTTGGAGGCTTAAGGTTAGCCTGCTTCCTCCATTCAAAACCTTTGTTTGCATTAAAGTCACGATACTGAAGTTTTAAACTCAATACTGGTACAAAGACAAATACTGGACACCATGTTAAAAACACATCATCTAAAAACGTCACCTCCCTGATAACATCTAGGATAAATTATAACGTTAAATAAAATAGTAATAGTGTTATTTTCTTACATCATAAATGGGTCCCTTTGAGTCAGTTGTGCTTATCTTTCCTGTGTCACTGTGTGCTGCCATTTGTCAATATGCTGTTGATAAAATAAATACTGACAGATATATAAATGGTCACTCCAAACTCAAAACAAACACGGATCTGGAAGATATAAATATGTTCACAGTGTAAACGGATGAGGCCTGTGCAGATGGATTCAGCTGCAGATCTGTACAGCTTCTGACTTTCTGGGAATTTTGCTGAATGCTAACTAATAGTAGTGAACTACTACTAACTAGGCCCTCAGCATTACACTGCCACCACCAGTTGTTCATAGGTTTGAAAGCCTCACCTTGATGTCATTGTGGCCGAATACTTCAGTCTTTCCTTTATCTAATAATGAAATGTTTCTCCACAAGGCATTTTTGTCGTTTCAGCCGATGACTGATTTCAGCGTTTCCTTGGTTGTTCTGAAACATCGGAACCCATTTCCTTTCATAGCAAAGTTTGGGTTTGATGACTGAAACATGGAGACACAAAAAAAGTAGCATTAGAGAACTCAACTTACATTTATGGCCTATTCAAAGCCCTGACCTCAGCCTTACGCAAACCAGCTATTTTAAATGATCTGCAGTATTTGTGACATGCAGAGATCAAATGTCCAGAAGCTTATTTGTTTTCTGCGACTTGCTAGTTGTTTTGCATATGATCACTCTCTGTAAAGATAACGTTTCAATAACAGTAAGAAAAAACCAACAAAGTTTCATCTCTGTTTTCCTCTCTGATAATCCAGCTGATGTGTGTTTCATGTGTTCCTGTAGCTGCTTTTCACTGCGTTTGAAGCATAAAGAATCGTGACGTTTGTCTCCTGCAGTGACTGCGTGCGAGTCCAGCGCCATGTCCGAACCGGTGGTGGTGGAGCCTCCTAAAGCAGGAGATGCACTGCAGTCCTGCGGTGCAGGAGACAGCTCAGCCTCCCTCGATGACGGCATTGGAGACACAGCAAAGTACGGTAACACGAATGCGTTACAATGGTTAGCTTAGGAAATTACATTTAACGTAATGAGACAAAAACGTTTGTCATTCCTTTTGCTTGACTTCAGCTGCCAGTGGATGGTTTGTATGATCTACACAGGCTTATTATTTTCCCAAAAAAGTTTCTCAAGGTTCACTTCTTGGCCCATTTGTTATTTATTTTTATATACAGCATATAACTTGGGACAAAACATCCTGAATTTATCCTTTTCTACAGCGTTTTTTAAAGCCAGAGAAAACAAAATGTAATTTCTTTGTCTTCAAGTAAAGACTCGTAGTTTGTTTTCAAGTGGGGCTGCAGCTAACTTATTTAACTTATTCCTCTTTTTTTAAAAAACTGGAACTTACTTGCCTGCCCTGTGGGAATGTTTTACATGTAATGTTTTACATTTATAAATACTCTGCATGCTTGTCAGCTCAGAAGCCGTTCAGGCTCAAACTGCTTATCGTCACTTTTGACAGAAAGACGGAAATCAGAATCTTGTTTAAAATACTTCCTGAAATGGTTGTAAGAGTGAAACTGTCTTTGGGACTTCAGAGCGTAATCTGCATAACTTTGCATGTGTTAATTAAGTCCAGGCTGACTGTATTTATTTTGACCTTTAAATACAGATCAAAATAGTGGATGATGACAGCCGCTGGTTTCCCTCCCGTTTATCAGATTTACCCCACTTCCTTTGGGAATTCACTGGCTCATAAATGTGTTTTCCTCCTTCCTGTTCCTCAGTGAGTCATCGGAGGAAGAGTCCACCGGGGAGAAGGAGGAGCAGGTCGCTGCTGGAGACGCAGCCGCCGCTCTGCAGAGCTCAGACACACCACAGGGTGAGGCCCCAAGGAAAACCGCCACGTGTTTGTTGTCTGAGCAGCTGGATTTAAACGACAAGATAAAAAAATAGCTTTTAGGCTTTTTGCTGTAATCCTGGATGCAGTTATTCTGTCTGCTCTTGTTGCTGAACTCAGCATTTGTGAGCGCGTGTCTTTTCCTGAGGAAGGAGAAAACACATTATTTGGCAGAACAGATGCTCCTTCCTCTTTCCTTCCCTTAAACTGTGACTTTCTTTCCCGTCAAAGTCGCTGACGGAAAAGTGTTTCCATTGTTATCTGAGAATATAACAATAAACTCCACGCGTATCCACTAGAGCATGTCTTATCATACTTTTAGACAGTTTTATTCTGTGGAAATTTATTCAACCTGTATCTGCATAAAAACAAAAGCTAACAGGTTTTTTTTCCCCCATGAGAAAGTTATTCACCGTCCAGCTTGTTAGAGGAACTGATAAGCAGCTGCTGTTCCTGTAATAAATCCACCATGTGATCCCACTGTATATTCAAAACATCCTGCAGATCGTTAGGCTACATCCCATCTGGTGTGTCACACTATAAACTCCCAGAGGGGCGAAATGCCACCTCCTAGATTAATTATTAAAATCCTTTGGGTTTTATGGCACCCAGAAGATGATGCTAGCTGCTGCTGTGCTAATTTGGTTCTAGTGATTGTTCTCCAGTTGCTGCTACGTGTAATTTGAGTATGAAAGTAAAATGATAGATTAGATACGACAGAGTTCGAAGGCTAATCAGAATAATAATCTCTAAATGTGACGTACGCTCAGATTTTTGCTAAAGTTTAAACCAGCGATCAGCTGACATCTTTGTGTCCGGTCAGGTTTAGCTTGCGGTTTACACCATATAAATAGACACACATCCTGTTTTCTCTGTGTCTGACCTTAAACCAGACCAAACTTCTCCTGTTCAGTCAGGATTAGGGAAGTTATTTCCTCTCAATGAATGCCAGAATAAAACTTATATTAAAACTCAGATTCAGGCTGCATCAGTTCTATCAGGAGGCCAGCAGAGGTTCAATAGATCCAACATCTACTCATAATACCCTATGTACCAGACATATTTGTGTTTTCATATTGGCAGGACTCAAAAGTTTTAATTATAATGAATTAATCGCATCTTAATCGAAAAACATATATCGACAAGATAAGTAATATTGTCAATCCAAAACCCCTTTTGATGCAAAATTATAGAATAAAAATAAATATGAACTCACTAACAAACATATTTGTTGTTTTTAATCTGTTATTTAGCATATTTGAAAATCATATTAGTGCATTTATATTATAACCATTCAGCTTTTTAGTGTTTCAGGAAACCCTGATCATTCATGTAGCTTCCTGTAAACCGTTTGTGCTGCTGCAGCATTTTTAACATTGAGAAGCTGTTTTAGTCTTGAGTAGCTTCGCTGATCGGCTAACTCCTTTTTGAACCAAGTCATTTTTTTAAAGCTAAAATTAACCCCCACTGGGGCAAATGAAGCGGCTTTATCATCCACTGCTGTTGTGCAACAGATTAACGGACGTACCAGAAACACAACACAAACGTTCCATCTCTTGTATGTAAAATAAAATAGAAAGAGATTATGTTTTAATTTTTCAAGCTTTGAAATTTGTGTAATTAAGTAGACACAGGTCCTACTGTCTTTTAACAGCAGAATAACAAAACTACTAGGGCTGTATAATAATATTGATATTGCAATATATATCGATATTTTCTTTCCTAGAAAAAAATCGATATTCATCTGGAAGTATCTTAACATCCAACTGTCACCTTGTTCACTCACTGCTTGCTTCACCAGGTCATCAGGCTTAGAGTGATTCCTTCAGATGTTCAGGTTAAAAAGGTATCAAACTATTCAGAGCAGGTACTTGGTGCATTTTATTTACTTTACAAATGCATGTCAGCTACAGTTTGGACTGTTTCAATTAAAAGAAACATGTTTTCTCACCAC
>CAEGAF010029674.1:0-11744 GCA_903067075.1 Micropoecilia bifurca | reverse complement strand
GATTGTAGCACAGCGATGAAAGCAAAACAGAATGAAATGAGTTTTAATTGATACTGGTTAAATATATTTCAGCTCTAGTTATTTAACATCTAGGTGTTTTATGGGAATGTGGATATTTCCACATGGTCTTGGTCTCGGGTTCGGTGGTCTTGACTATAACTCTGCTATGCGGCTCCTTGGTTGCATCTCCTCCCCCCAGACCTTCTTTCCTTCCCCTTTTAGCTGGATTTATTTCTAAATAAATGTCATGAAGTTCATGCTATATTAGGACAGGAGACAAGATGTTTCCATCCCTGACATTGAGATTCATAGAATCACATATCTAAGTCTAAACTGTGTTACAGAGAATAAACACAATAAGAACATGTTTAATCTGTGGCATTGCTCATTAAAATGGCACATTTCTGATTTATTAAAATTAAATACGATCGGTTCACTTAATGATATTAGTGATTAGGTTATGTATTCAGCAAGTACTTTTACTTTTAATACTTAAGTATTTTTAAAAGCCAGTACTTTTTGACTTTTACTTAAGTAAAATGTTAATGTGGTACTTTGACTTTTACTTGAGTACATTTTTGACTGTGTATCTGTACTTTTACTTAAGTAAATTTTTTGAGTACTTTCTCCACCACTGGTTTTAAGATTATGCCGAGAAGAAGAAGAAGGGCCTTAACTTTACTTGACCTACCCTCTGCAGTCTCTACAGTCTCGGGACCAGACTCCTGTTCAGGCTTGCCAGCAGGGAGGTTGGCTTTAGTATCGTCGCTGCCTGGTTTGGCTGCTGTTTCTGGTTTAACAGCTGCACCAGGTCTCCCCCTACAGAAGGAAAAGTGTAATGTAATTCACGAAACAAAATAAATAAATAAAAATCCTTTATGAGGACAGCATTGAAACGCAAGAAACAGTTATCTTCATTGTGATGATGATGCAGATTTTTTGTGAAATCAAACTTTGAACTGATACATTTATGTTACCTACATAAATGTACCGTAAAAGGCTAATTTTGCAGAGTGGTATAACAATGAATGAATAACAATGAATTAGACTAAATGTACAGAACTCTTCACATTTATTGGAACCCCTGGAAAAGATGAGTAATCGTCCTTGTAAGGATTTTATAATTTATTGGAGCAATATAACCTCACACCAAGCCTCTGATATTGAAATTTTTCAAAATCACACGACATAATTATTGGTACCAATTGAAAGACCAAATCATGATTTATTATAATTTTATTTATTTATTTGGACAGACACCACCAGATTTTGATTAAATTATTTTCAACCTTTGCGTAAGCAGGAAATCCCTTCAGATGGATGTCGATCTTGTTTTTGTTTATTTTTTTCTACAAGTCCAGGACGCCATGCATACACAAGGCTGGAATAAAAACATATTCAGTATTTATTTTTGCCACCTGTTGCAGTTACCCTACCTCAAAATAATCACAATGTTCTTTTTAATTTTTAAAAGCAGCTCAAAGAAAGCGTCCCATGTTCCATGTAATATTGGGAAACAGGAAGCCTTAAAATCAACTTAAAAACCTAAGGCATAAATACAACAAATAAAAAGATTCAGTTACATATATTTTTCAAGAATTGCTTGGTGAGCCAATAACTATAGCGCCTGTAATTTTTATTTTATTCTTTTTTAAAGAACAGAATTGAATTTTTCAGTTTAAAATTATATGTCACAAATTCATATTGAGAGGTAGCTAAAAGTGGCGTGCACAAACCACAAACAGCTACATGAAAAAAATAGAGTCATAACTTACTTGACTGGGGGAATTCTAGCTGGAGGTTGAAGCGCCTTCCCTCTGGCGGGGGCTGCAGGGGCCGCCGGCGGAGGTCTGGACACAGGGGCCCGTCCCTGAATTGGACCACCTCTGCCCAGCTTGGCGTCCCTGACTGGCACGGTCTTGCAAGCAGGAGCTTGGGCTGGCTGAGGGCTGGCCTGCGCAGCTGCCTTCTTGTTTTTAACCTCCAGGTGCTGCTGCCACCACTTCTGTTCTACACAGATAGAACATTTACTATGAGCTACAGCAAGTGTAGCATCCAGTCAATTTGAGAAGAAAAAAACTGATGGTTAAAAGTGATTTATTAAAGTCATCTGTGTCATCAATCAATGTAAGAGTTAGACAAGAACAAATAACTGTGGTTAGCCATGTTCACCATACGTTGTTATGCATGGTCTATTACATAAGTACAGTGCTTTTCATTCAGATTTTTCCATAAACACTTCAAATTACTCAAATATACTTCAAACCCAGTTACCAACCAATATGAAGCTAAAACTGAGTTGCTTTTTGTTCTTATTTTTCTGTTTTGCTGTTAACATTCTCTGTATGTTGGGGAACCTTCTCATCTAGGACAGTGTTCTGCTTCCATAGCCACGTTTACAAGAAAGTGACCAAAAATATTCCTCAATGGCAGCTATAATAAACACAGGTAACTTTACTCAATTGTCCTTTACAGCAAGTGTTAAAGCTACAGTATGTAACATTTATAAAATATATATGTATATATTCTATATATTTATTGAAACTGTCACTATCTCTTTCTAGTATGGTATGAGAAAGATAATATGTGAAAATTTGAGCTCCTCGGCCCTCTCCCTGTGCCCCCCAGTACTAACTACAAACAGCCAATCAGAGAAAGGAGGCGGGTCTTAGCGCTGTCAATCAATAAAGTTTTAGGTTGGAAGCAGTGGATTTCTTCACACAACAACAGTAGCTCACAATGGAGGTGGAAGAGGTTGATCTTTTCACAGGTTATCTGTCTCATAAACTGTCTCAATTATATACATATATGTTTATAAAAGTTACATACTGTAGCTTTATTCTGTGGAATCTTAGCCATACTGTCTGTGATTTATTTCTCCTAAAAGTGGGAGGTGTGGACTCACTGCCAAGCGGTTCAGGTGGATCTCCACTCAGAAGTTTGTCTTCCAGCTCGATGCTGGCCTGGAAGCTGAGGCGGGCATCGCTCAGGACCTCGTTTGACCTGTCTGAGTTTGGGTTGCTATCATACTGAGCCAGCTGGGCCACTCCGAGGTGACACAGAGCTCGGCTGTCCCGCGGAGAGGTGATCACCGCCAGCTGGCACGTCTGCGTCGGGTGGGAGGAAACGTCACGTCCGAGCTCTGGTGACCATTAACCATCGACACACGAGAAATCCTAAAGAGTCCTGAACTCTTACTCTCTCCTGCATGTCCAGCAGCTCCTGGCAAGGAGAGATGGTGGTCAGGCGGATGAGAGCGGTGAGGGCCTGGCACCTCTTGGCCACCAGGGCCTGCGTGTCGGCGGCCGCCTTCGCCTGCTGCTCGCCCTGGTGGATCAGTCTCTGCAGCAGGGCGAAGTGAGCATCCAGCAGCACCCACTCCAGCTGCCTGCTCGCCTCGCTGCGACACACAAACTGACTCACGCTCCGGGCAGCCAGCACCGCTACGCTGAAGGATTTCAGAGCAAGGGCAGAAAAATATGTCTTATTTATTATTCATAGCACAAACTTCAATGCATTTTGTTTGGGAAGCTATGTGATAGACCAAAACCAAGTACATTATAACTATGAAGAGATAGAAAAAAATATTCATCACCTTCGACATGTATTTTTTATTATTTATTATTTTCATTATACAAATTTAAATCTGAACAGTGTGGAGTGCATGTGAATTGAGCCTCCTAAGAGAGTGATTAACGGTTGATGTCAGGCTGCATCAGCGTCTACTGTTTTGTGAAAGAAAGCAAAAATATATTCAAACTGCACTGCAAGAACACAAAATGCTACCAAGTACTTTTTCATAAAACGTCAACATGTAGCTTCAGTCATCAAGGCAGACAGTAAATTACTGAGTCATCAGAAATCAAAAGTGCAGCCCGCAGATGTCAGAGGTTCTAAAAATGAAACCTCAGACATCTGCAGCAGATGCCACAAAACTGTGTGCAGGAGTTGCACGGAGCAGAGAGAGGCAATCTGCTCCAGCTGCAGGTTGTAAATAATTGTATTAACTTAATTGTAAGTAGTGTAGACACTGCAAAAACATAAAAAGTTAGCAAGTGTTTCCGGTCTTGTTTCTAGTGTTGATATCTGGAAATGCAACACAACTAACTTACAAGTAACTTTTCAGGAAGATGGCAGAGCTTGTTTTAGGTGAATAATTCTTCATATTGAAGAAGTGCTAATTAAATGTGAAATAATCTGCCAGTGGAGCTAGAACTTTTTCCATCAATATTAAAGAATTATTTATTTAAAACAAGCTCATATATCCTGCAAAAAAAGGTTACTTGTAAGTTAGTTCTCTCTTATTCCAAATGTTATTTGCCAAAAATAGACCAAAAATACTCAGTGATAGGCAGTTGAAGTACGCTGACAACATGTTGGTTAAAACAGCAAGAAGATGGCAGGTGACCATGGCAACTGGTGACACTAAAGGCAGATCATCTACAAACAAATAATGCCTAAACTTTGTAGAACCACGTCTCAGCTTCTCCTGTCTATTGCCAGGTTGCAAATCTACAGACTGAAAGAGTAAAGGGGGCTGAATACAAAAGCACAATACATTACTTTGTCTTGTATTTGCTAAATAATTTTTTAAAAAGTTAAATAACCATAATTATCCACAACTTTACAACTCTACAGCATAAAAACAATAGGACATGAGGAAAAGCTCGCATGCAGAGCGCTGCTCAGAGTGTCTCCATACGTTAACCTACATGTGGTAGACCTGCTCAGGAGCCATGGACTTCTCAGACAACGTGGCCTTCTGCTGCAGCTGCCCCAGGGTGAGAAGCCCTCGCAAAAACTGTGGATTCAGGCTGGACAGAGGGTCGAATGGATCTTGGTTCTCCTGACTGCAGAGGAAATCAGGAAGCAAGAATTACATGTGGAATTCACAAAAAAAAAGAAAGAAAAACTTCCTATTCTCCCTCCCGCAGGCCCGAACAGCACATCCTGATACATTACACATGCTGTCATGACCTCACACTTTTCCCTCTCTCACTCGAAAGCATCCACCTCCGCCATGCACTCAAACAAAACACACACTTAACGAACCTCTCGCTGCAGCGTTGGCTGACAAAGTGCTCCAGTCCCTGATGTAAGAACAGTGCAGCCTCCTTCTCCGTGCCCTTGCAGGCTTTCTGCTCCTGCTGCAGCAGAGCCAGCCCTGTAAAGAATCTGAAAAATACAAGACAACAAATCAATGCTGGAGACAAGAGGAGATTTTAGACGTAGCACTTTCCAAACGTATTCGGGATGGAAGGTTTAATCGAGACGGTGATTCAACTTCCACAAGCAAAACAACATATGGAGCACAGTCATTATCACAATTTATGTGTGCAGACAATTGGTAGGCGACTATATTTCAAGTGCCATTCACTCTCCTAGAAAGTAATGTATTATGCCAGTTGGGTCTTTCATTGTTTTTTATGCCCATGTTCGAAATAGAGCTTAGTAATCTAGATGTTAGAGCTCCAGGAGAATGCTGTTTGTTTTCTTTTGGGGGTTTTTCTCTTTCAGCAGGTGTAGAGGCAGACTCATCAGGTGTTTGCTCGTGTTCTCTCGATGCTCTCGAAAAGAGAATGATCACGATGAAGGGAAGGAAGGAAAAAGTGAGGAAAATGTGGCTTAAATGCAATACTGTTATTGAAACGATCGACATTGATGTTATGTTTTCCAGTTTCCAGCTCCTAAGACATCCATACTATGACCCTTAAGTTTCTTTTATGAAATCTACACTTTCCTTCTGTATCTATATGTGTGAGCTTCAAACCTGCTCTTACACACACACACACACACACACACACACACACGATTCCATACGTGAATGTGTGAGCTGACCTGAGTGTGGGGTTGAGCGGCCGCAGTGCCAGCCCGGTCTGGACGTGCTGCAGAGCCTCTTTGCTTCTCCCCTGCAGCAGCAGGAGTCTCCCTATGTGGAGGCTGAACTCCCAGCTGTCCGGGCTCAGGGTCCAGGCGTCCAGGTACTTCATGAGGGATCGATACATGTAGCTCTCCTCGTCTTGCATCACTATGTTGCGATCCTGCAACAACAATCTCCCAAGTCATTCATAGACTGCCATTAAGATCTCAGAAAAAGGTAAAGAGGAGGAGTTTCAATGGGAATATTAGGACAGTGGTTGAACTAGTTAAAGGGGCAGTGCTGTGTTTTTCAGGCACTTAGTGCCATTTCATAGAACAAAAAAGTAACTGTTAATTTTAGTTGCAAAAAAATGCTATTTATATGAATTATGACTTTAAAGAATTTGACTTTGTAATTTAAAGCCTTGAAATTGGGCCTCTGTCACTAAAAGAACCTCTGCTCTTTCTGAAGCGCCACCCTCAGGAAACCATCACATCACTCCTCTATTAATCCTTACATAACATTTTAACCAGCATTGCACTGAGAAGTACCTCCTATAATGAGCTAGGCAGGTGTTTGCTAATTGCTGCTGGCTAGTCTGAAGGAGCTGAATGGGGGAGTTATGGGAAAGGGCAGCTCTGAAGAGGAGCTGCAAATAGAAAGGCAGGTCTAGGTCCACTCAGGCATTTTGCACAGCTGAACGGTTGCCACGGGAGATTAAAGGATTTTTAAAACATGCATGAAATATTCAAAGTGACACTCCAGGTATGATTCTGATGAGGGAATAACATTAAAACATAATGAGAAGCTCAAACAAGTCGATTTTACATAATACTGCCTCTTTAAAATAACAACAATAAGGAAGTTGTGCAGGTACATTTGAGAAGTTTCTGCAGCAACAAAAATGACCTTAATGTGTAGACCAGTAAAAATACAATATCAATGTCTATACATTCTGGCGAATCTGTAAAAAACTCAAAACGCATTTCGGTTCTCATATGTCAGGTTTTACACCCTGAGCTACAAGACGAGTGATTCGTGTCTGTGTTTTTCTCATTTTGTTCCTTCTAATATTTGTTACCGCGGCAACAGCTGATGATTTTTAGAGTTGTAATAGTGAGACGCGGCTTACCTTGGCAGCATGCTTGGACAGCCAGAGGTAAAGGGTCTGCACATAGTCTGACTTGCTGAACTGTCCCTGATCTTTCAGCTGGTGATACTCCTTATCCAAGGCCTGCAGCTGGTTCTCCACGGAGGGCATGCCGTGGAAGCCATGCAGTTTACACACAGCCAGGATGTCGTCTTGATGGGCCGAAGACTTGGCCTCACTTATTTCATCTTTGTCCTTATCTGCCTAGAGAAGACGAAATGAAAAGAAAAAGAGGAGTAAATCATGTTTGTCTGCTGATATATGGCTCAACACAAAGAATTGAATCATGAGATTGAGCTTCATAGCACTACTGAAACTTAAAAAATTGATCAGGCATGGACTAAATGGTAGTTTAAAATCTAAATAACACTGTATTATGTTTAGAAGAAATAATAATCCAAATAAATACCTTTTTCGGAGAGCCGTAAACCTGGGTGGTGTTGTGGTGCTCCTCCAAAACCAGACCCAGCATAAAGTGGAGTTCGGCATTTTTGGGACTGAGGGCGATAGCTGATGCATAGCAAGCAGCCGCCTCATCCAGGCGGTGCAGCAGAGCGTCCACGTTCTCACTCCTCAACCGCTCGCCTGCAGAAAGGGTTAAAAAAACAAAACAAAAAAACAGTTGCTAAGGTGCTTTCTACATTTAACAAAATTAAAAGTGTGATGTATTTTCTTCTAATTCTATATAAGCCTCTTGAGTCAGTACTTCTGGGTCACTGACTGCTGACGTTACTAGATGGAAGCCTAAATTAGAACCGATTTTCAAGTATTTCCGCTGATTCTCAATTGGATTTGGGTCCTCAGTAGATTTTTTCAATTCAATTTGAGTGTATTTCTAAAAAAAAAAGGAAAAAGAAAAAAAAGAAAGGTATATAATTTTATTCTCTATAGTATTCCCCTGATAATATCATAGCAAACCTTGTGACTTCAGTTTTGTAATTTCTTGCCATATTTGGGAACATACTGTAGTATATAAGCTTACAGAATAAACACATTTTAACATTGCATATTTAATGTGTTTAAGTAGCATGACACAGCCTTTTTGTTTTGCAGCAATACGACCCCAGCAGGGTTAAACTGAGCATCTCTTTAAGCCACTCAGCCTCTTAAAAACACAAAGCTGCTGCTGCTTACGCTTTAAGAGGTCTGTGTCTCTCTCTCTCTGAATCTGCTGCTATTTCTCTGCTCAGTTTCAGCGACTCATATTCGGTCATCTGGGATCAGCCTAAAATGTCGCTTCTGTGAGTCATCAAACAATTAACGAGGCGAACATAGCTGAAGAAGAAAAAAAAAAGGAAAAGGATCCCGAGCGGTAACTAGAGTCCCTGGCACATTAGACGAAAGAGGACGTCTCGGAGGCGACCACAAATGGGCCCATTTGCATGTATTTTTTAATAGCTGCGGCTGAGATGACCTGAACGAGGGCCCGAGTCTGTGAACCCGGCCAGTAAAACGGGACGTTTTAGTGCAGCTTCTGTAAATCCATTCTGTCTCTGAAGGGCTTTTCCGTCGAGATTAAACTGCAGAAATTATTCTTGCTATATAAACGTAAAAACATACTGTGTAATATTGGAGAATATTTTATGTCATTTCTGCTGCCTTTTCATTTATTGCGGTGAGAAAGTAAAAGAAAAAGAGAAAGAACTGAGTTTAACAGGTGTTTAGATTAATCTGTTCCAGCCACAGAGTGACATAGATCTGATTGACCGACACCCAACATTGGTATTTACAACATATAGTTTGCAACCCTCTGTCCCGTTATTCCTTTTAATAAATGAAAAAAATAAAATCTTGCATTTCGCATAAATGTTAGTGTGTTTTTTATTCTCACAGTCAAGAACTGTAATCAATTACTGATCAATAAGGGATCAGCAATTTTCATATCACTGGATGCGCCATGAATTTACTGGGAAAACTTAAGATTCAACTTAAAGAACACAATTCCTATAAAACACATGTAAATGTAGCATTTTCAATCATTTATACTTTTTGTTTATCATAGTTTTCACATTTTTATTTAGTAATCCAGAGCAAGATAAGAGAACATCCTACTCAGGCAGGGCACATCATCTAAATCAGTTAAGAAAACAAGAAAATACAAGGTGTGGAAAAAATATTTATCCCTTTGTCAGATTTTTATTTTTTTTGTCACAGTTAAACTTTTCAGGCCATCAAAGCCTACTCACAAGCACCAGGTGACTGAGTTCCCATTTCACAGAAAGCTCAGCTAAATTTCAGACAAGCCTGGTGACTGACAGACCTGTAGAATCAAGAAAAACTACATAAGTAGGACCTTAAGCAAAACGTACCTGATTTGAGCAGGTGTTCCCTGTGGTGTTTCAGATGCTCCTCAGCCAGAGCACACAGGTTGTCCACAGTGTTCTCCTCTTGTGGCATTTGGAGGTTTTTCTCCCAGTTACGCACCTGTAGAAAACAAACGACGCAGGCTAAGCCGTCAACGCTAAAAACCAAGCAGAGTTACACATGGAACCCATGATGGTGACTTTGATCCAGCATGTGGACTAAGGAATGTGGTAAAGGTCATCTATAAAAATCACAAACTTTGTATAAAAATCATAAACTTTGTGATTTTTATAAATGACCTTTATTTGTGGGGACAGTTTAGGGATGACCACTTCCTGTTCTATTACGACTATCGGTGCACAAAGCAGGGTCAAAGGAGTGGAAAGGCCGTCTTTACGATGAATTAGACACTGCAAACCTCGCCTTCCTGTCCAGCGTCAGTGTCTGACTTCATAAATGGGTGAATGGTTAAATCCTTCAAGCAGTAAAACTCCAGACTATAAATATACATTTTAGTAAAATCTGTGGAGTGTAAACAAGAAAGCAAGAGATAATTACCGTACAAACATGCTTTGTCTCTATCTCAACGTGCTCCATATACCACTTAGTCTCTATGACATCCTGGAAGAGCAGACACTGATTTTACTAATGTTGAAGACTGACAAAAACATCACGGCAGATTCAAACATTTAAAGACGTCAACATCAACAACTCAGTTCGGAACCACACACAGCAAATGTTGCGTTAGCTTTGAGAAGCTGTCAGAAGAACTCTGAATTGTAAATAAAGGATGAGCAAGAGTCAAGGTCAACAACAACCGCTGAACTCTGCTTCGTCTTTCATCTTGACCTTTGCGTCCAGCTCCCCGGTGGGTTTGTGTGGACAGTCCAGGGAGTGTGACCCGAGCTCTGACAGCTGCATCACGCTGTCACATCCTATCAAGGCAACATAAAAACATAAAAGGCAAAAGTAAACCACAGAATCTGGAAGTTGTGTTCACAACTCTAGGGGTGTGTATAAACCTTTTACTTAAGAACTTTACAGAATTAACTTGCATCAGTAAAGGTAACCAACCGGGTTCTACGTGTTTAGTTAAGTAATAATATCCTTTTCATTAGCGCAACATAATCTTTGCCTACACTACCACCAGGAACATGATATCTTAGGTTGGGTGAAGAGGAGAAGTTAGAACACCTAGCACATCAACAATGCCGTTATTCAAGCACCTGTAACAAGTAGAGCTTCTCTCCAGAGTGGAATAAGAACATCAATCTTTAAGGATCCAAGAAGTGACAGTGAATACTTTCTTTAGCATATTTACTCTTCCTAAAAGTCCCTAGTGTGAAGTTCTTCTTTACTGTTGCTCACACCATATTCAGCCGCAGGTTTAAATAAATCTTTTTATGGAATTTGAGGCGTCAAAGTTGTACCTCGGTAACGAAAGTAGCAGTGGACCGGAGCTGCTGACATCGTTTTGTCAAGGTCCAGTTCAGAGACCTTCCAGCCATCTCCCAGAACGGAACCGGTAAACGGGTCGACCTTTGACCGTCGGGCCAGCATCTCGATGTAAGGTCTTGAGAAGATGCTCTTTGGGTCACTGCAAAGTAGTGTGACAATCACCAGTAAGTATCGATATTTGGATGCATGGCCTGCTTTGTGTAGCTCCTAATTTAATTTTGGCTGGATTTTTAGATGGACTTCTTGCTAGAATTGGTAGAGATCATGGCCCATAAATTTTCAATAATTGGAGCTAATGGGTTTGGGGAACTGTGATTGACTGTCCAGGGTGTACTCCGTCTCTCGCCCGTTGATGGATACAGGCACCAGCACCCCTACCAAACCCAATGGGATAAGAAAATTGATGGATGGATAGTTTGGGGAAGAAATTCCCGAAGCTTAAAGAAAACCTTCTGAAACCCGTTTGAGATCAATGTCCTCCTAGAACAGACTATGGTGTCTTTGTTTCAGCCATCTCACTCAAACTGTCCAACTTATTGTAAACTGGTAAGAGTTGGAACAACATCATCTCACTAGAGTCAGTTTTTACAGTGACCTGGACTAAGAGGATTCACCTCCATGGTCAGTACTTTCTAGCTTGATTGGAAGCTACCAGTCCCAACACGCACAGAAGCAATTATTGAGGTATTTTGGCCTCAGTAACAAAATGAAATGTTTAGATGAGTCAAGATGAAGCTTTTAGACTCTAGAACAGTGTTTCTCAACTTTTTTGGCCCAGCGCCCCCCTAGCCCTTATTCAGGTCCCTCAACGCCCCCCAGTGGCGCAAAGAGTGGGTTTGCAGGCTTCACCTTGCGCACATTACGAGGTACAGGTGGCGACTTTTACTACCCCTCACGTATCGTCGCCTCGGGGGGGGGGGGGGGGGGGGGGGGGGGGGCGCACCCCGGGCGGGGGGGGCCACTGTTTGAGAG